>JARKHS020036497.1:53731-190242 GCA_030143305.2 Amblyomma americanum | reverse complement strand
AGAGCAGCCAGCTTGTGGTCCAGGAGGCGGAGAGTGTGTCGCCCTCGTCGGCGTGTTTTACTGCGAGGAGCGCTGATTTGGAGTCGCTTAAGATGGCGGTCCTTCTGATGTCTGGCAGCTCCGAATGGAGGTCAGAGGCAAGGTGAATGGCGGCTAGCTCTGCTACTGTGGACGATGCCGGGGTGGGGAGTCTGCACTGCTTATGGCGGGACAGGGCAGGGGCAATGCAGGCGGCAGCAGCGGATCCACCATTGTTCATAACCGAGCCGTCCGTGTATACGAGGAGGCAGCCCTGAAGGTCGTCGTCGATCTTTTCAGCGACGAGTTGCTGAAGTTCACCGTGAGGCGTCTGGCGTTTGCTTGTAATGCCTGGTAGGGTGGTGCAGACTCGTGGGGGCCTGCGGCATTGTGGGGCTTGAGGGTGAGGACCGAGTGGCGGGGGGCACCAAAGATTTCTTTGAAGAGGTTGACATTGCGGCCGAACCAGGTCTCGGGTCTGTCTTGCAGGTAAGTCAGGAGTTCTTTGCACTCGGGGGCACTGTGCCTGCGTAATGCATGCCGTAGGGTTGTTTGTTGCGCACGGAGAGACGAAGGCGAAGTGTTTGTCTCTGCGTAGGTGGGCCCTATTTGCGAGCTACGTGGGAGGCCATAGACGCTTCGGACAAAGGTGCAGTGGTCAATGTCCAGCCGTCGCCATTTGGCTCCCGAGAGCCTAACAATGGGCAGGGCGTATAGAACCTTAGCTGACGCAAGTGCCTCGTAGATGCGGGTGCATAGCGTGGGGGAGCAGCCTGCGCCTTTAGCCAGGAGGGGTCGGCAGACGTTAGAGATACGTAACATCTCTTTCCGTAGCTTGAGTACGGCTGTGCTCCAACTGAGTCTGGCGTCGATGTGGAGCCCCAGATACTTCACAGATGTGCGCCAGGGTAGAGGGGTGTCACCGCTACGGAGCTGGGGGTGCGGCAGCGGGCAGTGCTCGGGCTCTCGTGCACAAGGAGTGCTTCTGACTTGGCAGGTGATAGCTCCAGGCCAATGCCTTTGAGGTGCCCAGCCACTGCATCCAGGGCTGATTGGAGGGCTCTGCGGGCGCTAGCTGCTCTTGCAGTGGGTGCGGTCACAAAAATGGCAGTAATCGGCGTACACTGCGACACGAACACTGTGGTGCACAGGTTTGGGGAGGGAGGAGGGGAGTCGTGCCAGGGTCAGGTTAAAGAGGAAGGGACTTAGCACACTCCCCTGGGGGACACCACACAGCACATCACGAGGGGCACTTAGTACACCGCGCACTTTAACACGGAAAGAGCGGCCGCTGAGAAAGCCCTTGAGGTAGCTCAGCATGTTCTCACACACCCCGAGGGCACAAAGGGCATCTTTGATGGCGGGGTGTGGGACGAGGTCGAAGGCGCTCCTTATGTCGAGCAGAACCAGATACTCCACATGACCGCTGGCAAGTCCGCTCTCTAACGTGACGACGACATCAGCAATGCAGTCTGCTGTGGCGCGGTGCCGTCGAAAACCGCTCTGTTGCGGCGCTAGGGTTTGAGTGGAGTCGGCCAACCAGTGTAGTCGACGAAGGGCCATGGCCTCCATAGTCTTACCAGCCGCGGAGGTTAGTGAAATGGGCCTGTAGGAGCACAAGTTGTTAGCTCGCTTGCCGCGTTTGAGAACAGGGACTACTATGGCGCAGCTCCACTCCTGCGGGAAGTTTCCGCTGTGCCAGACGTTGTTATATGCGTCTAGTAATAGGCTACGCTGATGGTGATGGAGGTTACGTAGTATTTGGTAAGTTATACCGTCAGCGCCAGGTGCGCTGCGGCGCTTAGAACGGTCAAGGAAAGTCTGGAGCTCGTTTGGTGTGAAACTGTCGCAACATAGAGCCCTCGTCTGGGGGGTAGGGATGGTGCTAAGTGGGGGAGAGGCCAGGGTAGTTGCGAGTCCGTTTGCCGAGGAGGCAAATTGGTCTGCTAGGAGGTTGGCCAGAGCTAATGTTGTTATGCCGCGGGTGACGGCAATTGCCATGACCAGACAATAAGTTATATTAGGGCGGAGCATTGCATCGACGATGCGCCAGACGAGTGGTTGGCGTCGCGAGTCGTTAATGCAGGCGCAGAGGTTAGCCCAACTCTGGCGGCGGCGACATTGGGCGTGTCTCCTACAGCGGGCATCTAATCTGTTATAGATTGTCCACAGTTCGGGCCTGTTTGCGCGGATGGCTCGGCGCTGAGCGACTCGGAGTGCAGCACTTAAGTTCAGTAGTTTTATGTCTGGCACAGGCGTGCCCGCGGGGACACTACACGTAACGGTTGCCTCGCGCGCACACATTGCCACATGGGAGAAGAAGTCACCATCATGAGGTTCGGCACTGCAAAGTTTGTGGAAGTGGTCCCACTTCACCACACTGCAGGTGCGTTTCGGGGCAGGGTTTGATCTGGTAGGGATGACCTCGATGGGGTAGTGGTCTGAGCCGAGAGTATCCGGCGCTCGCAAACAGGTGTAGAGGCTGGCGCATCGCTCAGAAGCAAGTGACAGATTGATAGCAGTGGCAGCCGTTGGTCGCACATAGGTCGCTTGGCCAGTGTTTAAGACTAGGAGGTTAGCACTTATGATAGCATTGAGAACTTTGTTCCCATCGGCATTGTTCTTGCGGCAACCCCACGCAGTGTGGTGTGCGTTGAAATCACCGCATATTAGGGACTCGCGGTCTAGACGGTGCGCCAGGTGCACTATGAAGTTAGCATCATAGGTGTGGTGCGGGCGCACGTAAACGCTGGCAACAGCTGTATCGGTATTTTCGATGCGAACCCTAACCGCGGCACACTCCACCGTGTTGTTGCATAAGTCAGAAACAGGGAGAACAGCATGACAAAGGCTGCGCCGTACATACACTGCAGTTCGGGGCGATCCGGGTGGGTGACTAACATCGGCACAGGGGGAGGCACAGCACACAGTAGAACCACACTCGCTGGGGCTACTATACCCTATGTAACCTGGTAGAGGCACCTCTTCCGCGCGAACATGTTTCTTGAAAACAGAGTACATCGTAGTTGCATCGTGGGAGGTGTTCTCGCAATTCAGCAAGCCGGCGGCGCAGGGAGTTGCAGTTCCACTGAGCAATACGGGGGCGAGGGGCAAAGTTTTAGCCATGGTGGCTAAGAGCATGCTGAGCGGCCAAGGCCGCAGTACAGAGCTGTCGCGCTGGAGAGTCAGGGGGCAGAAAATCTATGAGCGCCTTTACAGCTGCTGAGAGAGCTGCAATGACAGCGTCCTTATCGGCGGTGGCGTCGGTTACCGTAGCAATGACGCTCGGGGTGGTGCCCTTGAGTGCGTCGCTATATGTGGCGCGTTGTTGCACTGGGGGGGGGGGGGGTTGGTTTCCGGTGTGGGGCCACGGTATCTGGTGCACCTTGAGGTTGGGGGGGCAGCAGTCTGTTGCTCTCGCACGGCTCGGAGGGCCTCTGGGCGCGGGATCTGTCGTCGAGAGGAGGTGCGGAGTATGGCTATTTTCCGCTCCTCCTGCCACCGTGGGCAGCGGGGCTCCATGGCAGGATGAGTACCGCCACAGTTGATGCAGCGCGGACGGGGAGCATCGCACTCCCTGCTACCGTGTGCACCGCCACAACGCAAGCAGCGCGCCTGCGCCCTGCACACAGCGGTCACGTGACCGTAGGCACCACACTGCACACACTGCACTGGGCGCGGAAGACGTGCTCAAACGGGGCGTCGGAGCTTGTACAGGGCAAGGTGGTGTATTGCCAGCAAAGCGCACAACTACTTTGCTGCCGCTCCTTGAGCATTTAATGACGGGCGCATTGCTGTCGATGTTTGCTGTGATCTCGTCGATGGGGACGGATCTGTCCACACCGAAAATGATGCCGGAGCATGTGTTTGTGCGGGCCTCCTTCGCGCGGACACTGACACCACAGACACTATCGATGGAGAGGAGAGGCTGGAGCTCTGAGTTGCGGCTTGCGTCAACTGCCACGACGTTGCGGAAGTAGTTCACTCGCAAGTGCGAACGCCTGGGAGCTTGGATAGCTCGGCCGCGATGGCTTCTTTGGAGCACGAAAGAAAGTTTTTCTTGCCAAGGGGCCAGTAGAGGACTGTCTCCACTGGTTGCCGTTGGCGCGGTTGTTGTGCGGGCGCTGAGAAGCGCGCTGCAGTGGCGGGAGGTGCCTGCGGTCCGCGCCGAGTTTTCTGGAAGCGGTTGCGCTGGTTCGTTTGCTTCCAGCCGTTTGGAGCTTTTTGGGCAGAGTTGTCATTCCCCGACGTTGCCGCGGGGCGGGATGGAGAGCGCTGGGTTGAAGAAGAAGCCCATCGTGGCTGCTGTGTGTATTCCTCTTGCGTGAAGGCCTCCGCTACGGAAGGAGCTGGTATGGCGTTTGATGGAGACCTGAGGTCAACTTGCGAGAAGGCGTCTACTGTGTGTGGAGTTGGCACTGTGCTGATTCTCCCTTGCACGGTCTCTTCAGCAGGGCCTTCGGAAGTAGTTGGAGTATCCATTGCAGCGCGGTGTGCAGCAATGCAATTTTCAGAGGCGTCACCACGGGAATCGACTGCGCAACCTGTGTGGGCAGTTTCTAGGCGCTGTGATGGGGCCTGAGTGTGGGTTTGCGGAGGAGGATGACCGTCGTTGTGTGTCGATGGTTCCTGCTCTTAGGGGGCGACGAGAGCAAGGTCTTCTTCGTCGGCATCGGTCTCCGAGGGCATGAGCGCTCGAAGGGGTTCGAAGCGGTTTGGCATGAGGAAGTTCTGCGCAGGGGGGTTGCTGCGTTCTTGCGACTCGTTTGAAGGGCATACCGCTGCGAAGGTAGGGACTGGGCTGTCAGCGCAGTACGATGCCTTTGCACGCCCAGCTTTGGGGACGGGAGTTGGTGTGAGGCTATCAAAACGCCTTAGCACTGGAGGGTCAGGAGTGCGGACTTCATAGGTGGCCTCGATGGGCGCAGAGGCATCTGTGCGGGCCTCGGACGTAGCAGTGAAGCGGCTGTGGATTCTCAACTGCGGTAATGAGGCGCTGCGCATCCGCCTGGGAGTTGACGATCTTGTTGGCCTCAGTGAGGAGCTTGCGTAGCATGCGTGAGCAGCCTGCGCTGTTCACGCGCCTGTGCCGGCTGTTTATGCGGGCACAGATGGTGGGCACATCTAGGACGTGCAGGGCGTCCTCGTCCATGGTGCTATGATGTGGCGGCGGGAAGCGACCCTGTTATCCTGTGGGCGAGGGGAGCCGCACACGGCAGAGCGCCATGGTACTGCACGCAAAGACCCCGGCGGCCTAACAGTCTACAATGCACGTACGAACGCGGGCAGGAACACGCACAGTCTTAGGCACAGGAGTCACACGCCGCGGCAATGAAGAGTGCACGTAAATCAACGAGCGGGAGCGGTAGACACACGACCGGGAGGACGCACGCACAAGCACAGGGCACGCGCCAACACGGGAAGGGCACGATGACGAGCAGGCACAGATATCACACGGCGGGCAACGAATAAAGAATGTAAAACGACGAGCGAGGGCCGCGGACACACGGCAGAGTGGACGCGCGCACAAGAAGGCGGCGAGCGCGCGATGGCGCAAAGGCTGCTCCGGCGGGGAGGGCGCGTACTCCGGGGAGCAAGCGCCACGCACAAACGTTCACGCCGGGGGTGTGGAGGAGGCGGACTCAATGCCGCGGCGGGAGCGGACGGAGCGCAAGAAAAACACGTCTTCTTTCTACGAAGGTCAGAGACGATCCTTCCGCTTGCGGCTCCGCTGTTGGCCAGCGGAGCGAAGAAGTGGCGGGGAGACCCGCTGCTCCCGTACAGGGACTCCGCAACTTTTTTTTTTGTGTGTGTGGGGGGGGGGGGGGGCAAGACTTAGAGCCTGGTTTTTATTTATTTATTCATTGCTCATGTACATAATAAATTTCATATATTTTTCTTTTTATTTCCCAATGTTCAAAGCTTGATGAAAACTGTCACGTTGTGGTGACGACTCTCCAGCAGACAGGAAGACAAAGAAAAGGCTTCCAAAAGAAACTTTTTAAGGGGCTGACTCTCGCCCACTAAGAACTGAATGACTCGAAGGCGGCAACAGTCACAAGCGCGCTGGGCGGTTATCGAACTGAATGCCTGGGAAGAGGAATACGAAGACGTTGTTCGATCGCCTGTCGCCTCAGCTCTGTTTATTTAGCTAATTTTTCCTAATTTACCTAGTTTTATTTGAATATTCGAGGACGGCAGCATCTTCAAAGCGGTACTGTCCCTACGGGAAGAGTACGGCTGCTCCGGCGCAGGCAAGCCTAAAGGGATCACGCCATTCAAAGGAGCCTGGCTCGGAAGAGGCGGCCATGGCGTCCCAGGCTGTGGAGCGACCAGAACATGGACTCGACCACCCGTCCAGCGAGACCTCATCGCTTAGTGGGGCTGAGTCAACGATCGTGGACGGTGACGAGTCAGTGGCCGATATGGCTGACGTGGACAATGAGGGCTCCAAGTTGGTGAGTCATCGCAAGCAACGAACGGTAGGGATGCCGGTAGTGGTTGAGCCCACAGAAAAGGGGGTTGATTTAAGAGAGAAGAATCCCATCTTACTTTTCGCGGCCATTCAATCACTGCTGGGATATGCTCCGATTCGAAGTCGGTTCACCATGCACGGGGCTCTCAGCTGGATATCTCGACGCAAGAGCAGGTTGACAAGCTCCTGCAGAGCTCTCAGATTTTTGGCATCAAAGTTAACGTGCAGTTGCCCCATTCCTACATGAAGAACACCTGTGTTATTAAGGGTGTACCAAAGTGGTATTCAGAACGCGACCTACTTGATTATCTGAAACCACACGGTGTGCTGCACGTGAAACGACTTGCGCGTCGTGTGGAGCCTCCAGGAAAAGAATGGGCTGCGAAAGCTACCAACTCGATCGTGTTGACATTCGCTCCGAACTCAGAGCGCCCCGAAAATATTGAACTGGGATTCACAAAACACGCAGTTGCAGATTTCACTGAAGCTCCTCCACGGTGTTTTAGATGCCAACGGTTTGGGCACGTGGCCAAAGTTTGCACAAAGGATCGACGCTGTAAGCGGTGCGGAGGCGACCACGACTTTAAAACCTGCAGGGCAGATTTTGCTTGCGCCAATTGCGGTGGCGATCATCCAGCGAGTTTCGGAGGCTGCCTCTTCCGTGTGAGTGCTCTGCACCGTCGGATGTCCTTTATTGCTGGTCTAAACACCCCACCGACTGAGACGCCTGTCCCAGGATTAGACGAGTTCCCAGTATTGGAGTCTGATGTTGTTGCGTTGCCCAACAATGTTTCTAAGAGGCCCGAGTCCAGCAAGACGCAAAGGCCAGTGCGCGCGAGTCGACTGTTCGACCTCCAGCAAAAGGTGTCCATGTTCCTGAGCGGCCGGATCACAGCCAGACTCCACGGCAAGGGGGACCCTCATGTGCACAAGTGACAAAAAAACCAGCTACTGCGGCCAAGAGTGTGTCCCCGTCGGCATCTTTTGTCGATGTTGTAAGTGAGTGCGTTGCGCAAAATAAGGAGCTCAAAAATCAAGGTATGTCTGACATTCTTCATGTTTTGTTTGGGGCCCAGCGTTCACGTGTTCCAGCGATGGCGCCTGGTAACCTGAAGAACTTCCTAGAGCTGGTGCTTTCTTTTGAGTCCCTAATTTCCACCTTCGCAGCAAACTTCCTTCCGAACTAAAATGGATGGGGCTAAACCTCGTGGATCTCGTATGCACCGAAAAGTGCCGTTTATATTGCAGTGGAACTGCGCTGGGATTTTAAGTCGGTTAGCTGAACTCAAACTATTCTTGAAAGAGACTTGTGTTCCAGTATTGGCCCTGTCAGAAGCTGGCCTGCCAAGCGGGAGATGTTTGACTTGATATGTCGCCCATAAAAACTGCAGCATAAAGTAATTTCCTGCAGGAAGTGCTGAGCTTTACATAAGAAGAGAAATTCCACATGTTTCTCTAAGCGTTGCCGATCTTTGCACGGATGACATTGAGGTAGCGGCTGTGAGAATACAGCTCGGCTCTCGAACCCTTTATATTGCATCCGTGTACGTGTCTCCGCGGAAGAAGGTACCATTAGATTTGTTTCTACAGCACCTCTGCTAAAGCTGCCCAGCACCTAGAGTCATCTGCGGTGATTTCAATGCTCATCATGCCGTTTGGGGTGACAGGAACACGGATTCCCGTGGACACAAACTTGTAGAGGTTATTGACAGTTTGGACCTGTGTGTTGCCAATGACGGAAGCCCCACTTCTTTCCGGCCTCCAGCCTCAGCGACAGCTATAGACCTGACACTGCATTCACCTGACGTCCGCGTGAGTTGGTCAACAGCGCCTGACCGCATGGGAAGTGATCACTATCCGATTTTTGTGTTTGCTGCAGACTTTCGTATGCATGGTCCTAAAATTAGCAACGTGGTAGTGGAACAAGTACGGAAAGCACCTAGAACGTGTTTCTGGTGATGTTGTTGACAAAATGATTTCTAGTAAGCTAGCAGCAACTACGGCGGTCAAGTTACCGGATCATTTTCTGGCCCCGGATTTAAAACTCAGGAACCTTTGCGCAGCGAGAAGGGCGGAGCGCCAACTTGTACGGAAGAAGGACGACCGGCAACTGAAGACAACCTTCAATAGGCTGAATTTTGCTATTGGCACACGAACAAGCTGTACAGGTCGCAATGAGCCTCATTCTGTGCTAGTTTGACTGTGTTCTCACCGATTACGAGAATATGGCCAGTTATTGGCAGCCTTGCTGGAGAATCTCGCCCTTCGAAGCCTTTTGAATCTTGCAATACGCAAGGAAAAACCTATTGCGTGCTTGGCAGAGGATTTTGCAGGCGCACTCGTACGCGCTGATTCAGGAATAGATATATTGTCACGGAGTTCTCACGGAGAGACGCTTCAACAGCTGGAGTCGGCAAGAGGAGACGGTAATGGCGGCCGATCCGCGATAGCACGATCGCAACCTCATCGTCTTCGCGGACAGCTTGCGCCACCTGGCAACACTAGGTGGCATTATTCCCCCCTCCGAAAAAGAAGGGCATCGCAGTGGTGCCGCCAGCAGCGTAGGCGCGCTAAGGTTCAGAAGGGAAACAGAGAAGAACGCGAGGAAAACGGAGCACACACAGAGTCACAACGGAGGGCCGCTAAGCCGTTATCGGGCATAGTACGGCTTAAGCCGCACAACGTGCACAATGTCAGAGCTGTTGGGCTGTCGACGTCTCGGTTGCGCGGCACCGTCGGGAACCACTTCATAGGTAACATCACTGATACGCCGTAGCACTTTATAGGGGCCAAAGTACCGGCAGAGTAGTTTCTCGGACAAGCCCTGGCGGCGGACAGGTGTCCACACCCAAACTTGTTCACCGGGATTGTAGTCGACCTGTCGGTGTCGAAGGTTGTAACGGCGCGCATCAGTGCCCTGCTGCTGGCCGATGTGTACGCGGGCAAGCTGACGGGCTTCTTCAGCGCGTTGGGCAATTTCATGAACATCGGGTGCGAGTTGGTCGTCATCGAGGCATGGTAGCATCGCGTCAAGCATGCTCTGGACTTCACGTCCATATACAAGACGAAAGGGAGTAAAGCGTGTAGTCTCCTGGAGGGCCGTGTTGTACGCAAATGTGACGTACGGTAGCACCTCATCCCAAGTTTTGTGCTGAACGTCTACGTACATTGACAGCATGTCCGCAATGGTCTTGTTTAAGCGTTCGGTTAGCCCATTGCTCTGCGGATGATAAGCTGTGGTCTTGCGATGGCTAGTGCAGCTCAACGTAAATATATGGTCGATTAGCTGCGCTGTAAACGCTGTGCCTCTGTCGGTAATAACGCACGAAGGGGCTCCGTGCCGCAAGACGATGTTTTGCATGAAAAAGTCGGCGACCTCTGAAGCTGTGGCACAGGGTATCGCCTTGGTCTCGGCGTAGCGAGTCAAATAGTCAGTAGCGACTATGATCCACTTGTTTCCTGAGAGTGACAACGGAAAAGGACCGAGAAGGTCCATTCCTATTTGATCGAACGGAGAGCGGGGTGTAGTAACGGGCTTGAGAAAACCCGCCGGCTTAAGCGGTGGCGTCTTCCGGCGCTGGCATTCACGGCAGCTTTTTACGTACCTTTGGGCATCGTCCGAGAGTCCGGGCCAGTAGTACATGTTGCGTATCCTGGCGAGCGTCCGGGAAAAACCCAGATGGCCTGAAGTGGGCTCGTCGTGGCATGCCAATAAAATGTCGGCGCGAAGATCGGCCGGAAGTACCAGAAGGTAAGCTCTTTCTTGGCCTCTCGAGTTCTTCTTGTATAAGATACCTTCGCGCAAACAGAAAGAGCCGAGACGTCGAGTGAAGTGTCGTGGTAGAGGCATGGCGTGACCTTCAAGGTTGTCAATCAGCGGTCGGAGGTCCGTGTCAGCCCGCTGCCGGGCTATTATGTCCGATGCATTAAGTATACCGAGGAAACCGCTGTCGTCGTCGATTTCGGGACCGGAAGAGTCGAGTGGTGCACGCGACAGCGTGTCGGCGTCTTCGTGTTTACGGCCCGACTTATATACGATGGTAATGTCGAATTCTTGGAGCCGTAAACTCCAGCGGGCCAATCGTCCAGACGGGTCTCGCAAATTAGCCAGCCAGCATAGGCAGTGGTGGTCGGTTACGACTTTGAATGCGCGGCCGTAAAGGTAAGGGCGAAATTTCATGGTGGCCCATACGACAGCAAGGCATTCCTTCTCTGACGTAGAGTAATTGCGTTCGGCGCGGGAGAGAGTACGGCTAGCATAGGCTATAACTCTCTCAATGCCCTCTTGGTGTTGGACAAGGACAGCTCCAAGACCGATATTGCTGGCGTCGGTGTGGATCTCGGTGTCGGCCTCTTCGTCGAAGTGTGCAAGAACGGGAGATGTCTGAAGGCGTTGGCGGAGCGAAGAGAAAGCCGTCTCTTGGTCTATTGTCCAAACGAAGGAGGTGTTGCTCCTGGTGAGGCGCGTCAACGGCTCTGCAATCTTTGCGAAGTCCGCAATAAACCGTCGGTAATATGCACAGAGACCCAGAAAACGCTGGACAGCTTTCTTGTCAGTCGGAGTAGGAAAATTGGCGACGGCGGCTGTCTTGTCGGGGTCGGGTCGAACTCCGTCGGCGCTCACAACGTGACCGAGGAACCTGAGCTCTGTGTAACCGAAGTGGCAGTTCTGGGGCTTCAGCGTAAGGTCAGCGGAATGGAGGGCTCTGAGGACAGTTCGCAGGCGCACGAGATGCTGTTCAAAAGTTTCTGAAAAAACGACAACGTCGTCCAGGTATACAAGACAACTTTGCCACTTGAGGCCGGTGAGGACAGTGTCCATCATCCGTTGAAACGTCGCTGGCGCAGAGCACAAGCCAAAAGGCAGCACTTTGAATTCATAGAGGCCATCTGGTGTAACGAAGGCAGTTTTTTCGCGGTCCCGTTCGTCCACTTCAATTTGCCAATAACCGCTCTTCAGGTCAATGGATGAAAAGTACTTAGCACGCCGTAATCTGTCCATGGAGTCATCAATGCGGGGCAACGGGTAGACGTCCTTTTTAGTCACATTGTTTAAT
Source organism: Amblyomma americanum (assembly GCA_030143305.2). Classification (NCBI taxonomy): domain Eukaryota; kingdom Metazoa; phylum Arthropoda; class Arachnida; order Ixodida; family Ixodidae; genus Amblyomma; species Amblyomma americanum. The sequence goes on along the minus strand of JARKHS020036497.1, from coordinate 178,692 downwards.
TTACGGTAGTCCACGCAGAATCGAAGTGTTCCATCCTTCTTTTTAACAAGGACAACAGGCGAAGACCACGGGCTTTGGGAAGGTTGAACTACACCGTCGTCAATCATCTCCTGAACTTGCTTTTGGATTCCCGTTCTTTGGCGGAAACACGATAAGGCTGCTGGCGGATAGGGCGAGCGTCGTCATACGTAATGATCCGGTGTTGCGTTAGGGGCGTTTGACGAACTTTCGACGAAGAAGCGAAACACTGTTTATACTCCAATAGCAAGTGCTCTAAGGCCAGGCGCTTTCCTTCGGGGAGGTTGCAGTTGATGTCGACATTCGGAACAGATTGGTCGGCAGTGGCGCGCGATGATTGGTCGTCAGGGGCCGCTGCCGCGAACGCAAAGCAGACCGGAACATCCACAACCGCTTCAGCGGTAGCGATCGCAGTTCCAGAGAAAAGGTGCCGGTGCTCTGGAGAAAGATTTGTAACAAGGATCGCAGACCGGCCAGCGCGAATTGTTAGTAAGCTTCGAGCGGCGCAGATGCCTTGAGTCAGGAGGAGCGAATGATTAGCCTCGGCGACTGCTTCAGCGTCGTGCAACTCAGCACAGGCGACTTCAATCAAAACACTGCTACGGGGCGGAAGTGTGACGCTGTCGGCGAAAACGCGAAGTGCGGCACTGCGTTGGCAGGAGTTGTCGAGTTCGGCGGCTTGCTCTGTGGAAAACATGACGATTCGGTTGCGCAGATCGATAATTGCTCCATACTCCCACAGAAAGTCGATGCCGAGGATTAGGTCCCGAGAACACTCGCCCAGGACGATGCAGCTGACGACGAACGTGGACTTGCTGATCTGAACGCGAGCAGTGCACATACCCTTGGGCGTAACCAGATGACCGCCGGCAGTTCGAAGGTGCGCGCCAGGCCAAGGGGTAATCACTTTTTTCAGAATGGTCGCCAGTTGTCCACTTAAGATCGAATAATCGGCCCCGGTATCAACTAATGCGCTTACTCTGCGACCATCGATAAGAACGGGTATTTCTAAAGAAACGCGGTTTTTTAACTTTGGTGATGGCGTCGGCGGGTTTTTGTCGGATTGTAGCGGCGACGACGGGAGGTCTTCAGCACAGCGCCCCCCAGCGACCTCGCCCCCGAAGGTCGCGGGTTTCAGTTTTCCCGACGAGGACTTGGCGATCGGCCCGGTGCCGCTCGCGAGAAGCCGGGAGGTGTCGGGGAAGAGCGCCTCGGTGAGGGTGAGCGCGACTGCCGCTGCGCTCGGGATGGATTGCGCTGGTCCGCAAGGAATTCTTCAATTTCAGGGGGTCGTTCACCTTGACGGGGTCTCGGTGAGTCGGTGCGGAAGCCTTGGATGCCGATGCGTCGGTAATAACAATTTCGATAAAGATGACCTGGCTCTCCGCAGTGAAAACAGAGCGGTCGTCGGTTAGGTGTACGCCAAACGTCGGCCTTTCGGAGGGGTGCTCGACGATCCTCGAAGTACTGCACCGGTTGCACAGAGGGCCGCGGGGCTTGAGGCGTGGCGTGAATTGGTGGCGGCGAAGCGGGAGCCGGACGCCTTGCAACTTCGGCGTACGTCGGACGGTGGTAGTCCCCAGGCAGAGGTGGTACGTCGACCACAGGAACAGGGCCCCGGAGCGCCTGTTGCACCTCCTCTCGTACAAGAGCGGAGATGGAACCGAGCGCAGGCTGCGACAGGCTACAAAATTTGTGAAGCTCCTCACGCACGATTGTGCGAATAAGTTCCCGCAAATCATCAGGATGCTGTCCGATGGTGGCAAACGATGATGTGACTGCAGCAGCATGCACGGGCCGGTCGTAACTGGCGCAACGCTGTTGCAGGACCTTCTCCATCGTTGTGGCTTCCGAAAGAAATGCAGCAACTGTAGATGGTGGGCTGCGCACGAGGCCTGCGAACAGCTGCTCTTTGACGCCTCTCATTAAGTGCCGAAGTTTCTTCTCTTCAGGCGTGGCAGGATCAGCTTTCCTGAAGAGCCGCGTCATATCCTCGACGTACATTTGTACGCTTTCGTTCGGTAGCTGGACGCGGGACTGGATTGCCCGCTCCGCTCTTTCGCGGCGATCCGCGCTGGTGTAGGCCTCCAGCAGGCGACGGCGAAACTCTCGCCAGGAAGTTAGAACTTCCTCACGGTTCTCAAACCACGTGCGGGCGCCATCCTCTAGGCTAAAGTAGACGTTTCTTAGTCTCGCGGCGTCGTCCCACTGGTTATAAGCAGCCACACGCTCGAAGTGAAGGAACCAGTCCTCCACGTCTTCGAAAAGGTCCCCTTGGAAGGCCTTGGGAACCCGCGGGGTCTGCAAGGTATAGTGGGCAGGTGTAGCACCGGCAGCTTGCGTGAGAATACCGGTGGCTGGCATCATGACTGTCGCGAGTGGTCCAAGCTCCGGTGAAAGTCCCTGCAGCCTCCGGCTGAAGTGGTGTACCGGGATGTCAATCGGCGCAGGGCTGCCGGCACGGCTCCCTGGAGGGGTTTCTTGCATGGGATACTCGTACCCAGCAGGCTCCACCAAATTGTCACGGAGTTCTCACGGAGAGACGCTTCAACAGCTGGAGTCGGCAAGAGGAGACGGTAATGGCGGCCGATCCGCGATAGCACGATCGCAACTTCATCGTCTTCGCGGACAGCTTGCGCCACCTGGCAACACTAGGTGGCAATATATACACCACCTGCTTCCTCCAGGTCTATCATGGACGTCACGTTCACGCTTCGTGAGCTTCAGACTGCGCTCAGTGGCCTGCGGCACCGGTGTTCACCAGGTCCCGATGGCATCACCAATCAAATGCTGAATAATCTGCCCTTGCAACTCAGAAAGGAGCTCCTCAACTTCATCAATCGAGTTTGGGAGACTGGCGATGTTCCTCCGTCATGGAAGGTGGCACATGTAGTTCCAGTACTGAAGCCTGGCAAAGACATGACAGACCTTGCCTCGCATATATAAGCGGAACACAGCGACTACATTGATCAGAATGATATCCGTAGCTGCAGCAAAAATTAACTACAAAAATATTGGCCATCTATACCCACTTTTTCATATTTAAAGGGAAACAGTGCAGAACAGTACCGCACAGCATGCTGTGCTGTACCTAATACCGTAAGCACTGCAGTGCTTACGGTATAAGGTCCCCGCTCGAGACGAAAGCAATGCAACAGGGGCAATGCAAGAACACAGCATACTAAAGCGTATCAGTGATTTAGCCAGTCTTATGAAATGGCACCATCGCTAATTGGTGCCAAAACTAATTTTAATAAATGGAGAATGGCACGCTAGCTCGGAACTATTCTGATTCTTTTGACACAACCGCTTCGCTGGGTTTTCTAGTTGAGCACATTATTTTCAAGACATTTCTACTGATTGACACCAGACAGTGCCTGGCTTTTTCCTGATTTTGATGACCTGGGAAAAAAAACTGAAAAGAAGTTTTTTTTTAAATTCTCTGTTTTTTTCCGAGCCCTCCCATTCCTAGCAGCCTGCGCGTCGTGTGCTTCACGGCTTCTTTTTTGTATTTTGTGACATCTGGCCTCTCCATGCCGACCTCTTTTCACCACGGTGCAATTGCAGGTATCGCAACTATGACTAGGAGGGTTGTCATTTCTACGGGGCGCCGAAAGACCCCAGCGCTGTCGAACACGGACACAAGAAGACAAGCAAGACATGCAGGACGGGAGCTGCGCCCGTTTGGCGTTTTGCCTCCATCGAGACGCGGCCGCCGAGGTCGGGTTCGAACCGGCGAACTCTGGATCAGTAGCCGAGCGCAGTAGCCACTGAGCCATTGCGACGGGTGGCGGACACCTCAACCGCGCCCCGAGGGAAGGACGGAAGCTGGCAGTGGAAGAAGAAAGAGGTGCCGTAATGGAGAGTCCAGGAATAATTTCAACATCGCACAGCACTCAGGCGCCTCTTCCGTTTCTCTTGCATCGAAACACAGCCGCCGCAGCTGGATTCGAATCCGGGTCCTTCGGTTCAACAACCGAGTCCTCTGACCACGAGCCTTCGCTCTGTTTGCTGGTGGTTGCTCCAGCCTCGTCATCATCATCGGCCTGACTACACCCACTGTGGCACAAAGGCCTCAGTGGAGTTCGCTGACCTTTCCGCAAAATCGTTGGTTTTGTGTTCACAAGGATGCCAGCCGCAAGCAGGCGGACGTCCTTGCGTTCGCAAGGAAGGCGGCTCGGAAGTAGTCAACAAAGGAACCCGTCGTCCCGTCCCTGCCTCCCCCTCTTGCGGCGGACGTCCTTTTGTACTCCGCGATGTCACGAGCATAACCCGCCGGGAAGAACCCTAATCAGATATAGCGGCTGATATGTGTGAGTTGTCAAGGTGTTGCCGAGGCTTCGGAAATGAAGGAAATACGGCTGGGTAGGAGCCGAGCGGCCATGAAACCCATTATTCTCGTAACGACTGTCATCTGCTTTTTCCTCGCACACGCGACAAGCATGCTGACGAGACGATAACTCAAGTTGTTCCCAGAACCCATTGAAAGAGATTTATGCGGCGCCGTGCCGCAAAAATCGAAATTTTCGTCCAATCTTGTGGACAAAGCTAAAAAGGAGCACGAACTTCTATTTCAAGATGTAGGCGGCTAGAAATAATTTCTGCCAATTTGGTGCAGCGATCTGACATGGTGGATTCTGGAATGTGCAGATTGGTGTCCTATCCTTGTGTGTGCGGATTGAATTAACCGCAATGTGCACACGTGTGAGCGTGTTTCTGGACTGACTGAACAGCCGAGCTTACATGTGCGCGCGCGTGTAGTTTTGTTGTTTCGGGAAACTGTGGTTGGACTTTTATGTCACACTGACAGCAAGTGTCCGCGTGATATTCTCTGTTGGGAGCTGTTAAGTTCACTGACCTTTCCGCAAACTCGCAAGCCGACATTCTCTTCAAAGAAAACCATGCCCTTAAACATCCTTTTCTCACAATCACCTTCACCAGCTTGCTTCCGCTCTTCTGGTAAAGAGGTCTTATGCTCCATGTTTAGACTTACAGGGACGGGCGCAGTATCCGAATGCCCCACTTCTCTATCTGCTGCGAAACTCGTTGCAGCTGTTCCTGTTGTCCCAATCTGCTGCAGGGATGATTGCGGATTCCGGATCTGCCTGAAGATCTACTAAAGCCCCGGGTTTGTCGCGAACCGAATCGTGGGGAATTTCGAAATGCTCTTCCAAATCCGAACTCAGATTTTCATCTCCTAGCTGCGGCCTTTCAGAGTGCTCTATCAGTGCGTGTGTTTCCGGTGTTACCAGCAGCCCTAAATCTCTAGCTAGATCTGCTGTCACTGTCAGTGCGCACAGTGTCAGAACCGCTGGTAAGACAACTCATCTTTGGCAGCTAGACTGCCATCGAATGCGCCAGTTGAGTTTCCTCTCTTCAGACTGCGCCAGTTGCAATCCCCTTCAGGTGGCAATGAGAGGAAACACCATGTTCATGATGAAATCGGGTTTTTTTGATCACCCGGTGGTTCTAGCTCGCAAACATTCACGTTACTCGAAGAAAGGAAAAGGGTAAACTATTTACATCACTAAACTGTTTATCAGACTAATTCAGCCCTCGTTCAACCCAAAGCGCTTGTTTTAAACCCTCTGTCTCCGCCCTTAGCGGGGACAGCAACCAATAAGATTACAAGCGACTCACCTCACCAATCAGTGGTTAGGGAAAGAAAAATAAGGTTTCCACCAACTAATCACAGATTGGGGAAAGGGTACTGATTAAACATTTCGAAAGGAGAGGTTGCAATCAAATACACAAACAGCACAAACGCGACCACCCTTTCTCACGGTACCCATGACACAGCTGTTACTACTTTCCTTACATTGTCATCTGCTATCTCTCTCGCACACGCGACAAACATGCCGACGAGACGATCTCTCAGGTTGTTAACAGAACCCATCAAAAGAGAAGAAGACAGTCGTTACGGGAATAATGGGTTTCATGGTCACTCGGCTCCTACCCAGCACTATTTCCTTCATTCTCGAAGGCTCGTCAACCCCTTGACAATGCACACATGTCAGCAGCTGTATCTGGTTAGGGTTCTTCCCGACGGGTTATGCCCGTGACGGCGCGGGGTAAACAAGGACGTCCGCCGCAAGCAGTGGAGGCCGGGACGTGACGGGTCTCTTTGTTGGCGACTTCCGAGCGACCTTCCTTGCGAACACAAGACCAACGAGTTTGCGGAAAGGGCAGCGAACTCCACACCCTCTCTCATGTCTCTCCAATTAACTATGTCCTTCGCCAGCCGCTCCACCCTATGCCTGCAAGGTTCCTAATCTAATCCGCCCACGTAACCTTCTGCCGCACCCTGCTACGCTTGCTTCCTCTTGGAATTCACTCCGTTACCCTTAAGGACCAGCGGTTATCTTGCCTTCGCGTTACATGCCCTGCCCAAGCCCATTTCTACGTCTTGATTTTGACTAGGATGCCGTTAATCCGCATTTGTTTCCTCACCCAATCTGCTCACTTCGGTCGATTAACGTTAAACCAATAATTTTTCTTTCCATGGCTCGCTACGTTGTCCTTAACTTAAGCTGAACCCTTTTCGTTAGCATCCACGTTACTGCCCGTAGGTGAGTACTGGTAAAATACAGATGTTGTACACTTTTCTCTTGAGGAATATTGCTAAAATGCCATTCATGATCTGAGAGAAACTGCCATATGCGCTCCACCCCATTCTTATCCTACTTGATATTCCTCTCTCCTGATCCGGATCAGCTGTTACTATCTGCCCTAAGTGGGCGTATTTCTTATTCCTTTACCACTTCCTGCCCCTCGCTGCCAATTGTGAACTGCTGTTCCCTTGCTAGACTGTTGAACGTTACTTTGGTATTCTGCATGTTAATCTTTAGACCCAGCGTTCTGCTCTGCCTGTCTCACTCATTGATCGTGATTCACAGTTCACTTTTTTAGTGACTCAGCAAGGCAATGTGAGCAGTGATCGCAGATTATTTAAGTATTCTCTATTTACTTTTAATCCCAACTGTTCCTAATTCATGCCTCGGAATACCTCCTGTAAAATGGCGGTGAATAGCATTGGCGAGATCGTGTCTCCCTGCCTGACGCCCTTCCTTATTGGAATTTTATTGCAGACTCTATCGAGGACTATGGTAGATGTGCGTTTGCTATACACATCTTCCAGTATTTTGACATAAGGCTCTTCTGCATCCTGATTACGCAATGCCTGTATGACTGCTGAGGCTTGCACTGAGTCGAATGCTTTCTCGTAATCAATGAAGGCTATATATAGGGGTTGGTTATATTCTGCGCATTTGTATACCACCTGATTGATAGGATGAATATTATCTCTAGTGGAATATCCTTTAGGAAAGCGTGCCTGAACATTTGCTTCATTGAAGTCTAAGGTTGCCCTGTCTCTATTAGCGATTACCTTAGTAAATACTTTGTACGAAATGGATAGTAAACTGGTCGCTCTGTAATTTTTCAAGTCCTTGGCGTCTCCTTTTTAACGAATTAAGATAATATCTGCGTTCTTCCAAGTTTCTGGAAAGCTTCTGGTACAGTAAAGGTCATAAAGAATTGCGTATACAGGGTTGTAAGTTTTGCTAGCACGATCTTCCCTCCGTCCTTCAAGAGATCTGCTGATAACTGATCCTCACAAGCTGCTTTTCCCCATTCCATTGCTCTTAAGGCTTTCTTTACTTCCTCTTTCATTTCTGGCGGGATGGCACATGGCTGTGTGCTACTGTCTGTCTTATTAACGTTCTGATTACATTGGCTACTGTACAAATTTGTGTAGAACATTCAGCTACTTTAAATATCGTATCTATATTGGCAATGACTTTGCCCTTCTTGTCTCTTAACGCATACATCTGGTTTTTACCTATCCCTAGTTTCCTGTTCGCCTCTTTTAGGCTATTTCCGTTCCTGACAGGATGCTCGAATCTCTCCATATTAAACTTCCTTATGTCGGCAACCCCCCTCCCCCCTTAGAGCTTGTTCATTAACTTCGATAGCTCTGCCAGTTCTATTCTTTCGGCAGGGTTAACACCCTCATGCTTTGACGTTTCTTAATCAGATATTTCGTCTCCTGAGATAGCTTGCCATTATTCAGTCGAGCTGCCCTACCGCCTACTTCTACTGCGCACTCCGCATTGATAGCTGTCAAATTATAGTTCATTGTATGAACATCAAGATCATATTCCTCAATTAAAGCCGAATGTCTGTTTTGCGGCGATATCCCGAATTCCTGTATTTTCCCTTTTACCGCTAATTCTTTAATGGACTTGCTCTTCACTAGCTTCTTCCGTTCCCTCTTCAAGACTAAGCTATTTCGAGACCTTACTATTCTGTGGTCGCTACAGCTCACCTTTCTGAGGACATCCACATCCTGAACGATTCCAGGTTGAGAGCATAGTATGAAGTCTATTTCATTTTCAATCTCGCCATTGGGGCTCTTCCAGGACCACTTCCCGTTCTCTTTCGGAAGAAGGTATTCATGATACGTAAATTATTTCGATCTGCGAATTCGACTGATAACTCGCCCCTGCTATTCCTAGAACCTATCCCATAGTTCCTTACCGCGTGGTCGCCAGCCTGCTTCTTGCCCATCTTCGCATTGAAGTCGCCCATCAGTACAGTGTAGTGTAATTTTACTTTGTTCACTGCCGATTCCACGTCTTCATAGAACCTTTTAACGGTCTGGTCATCAGGGCTGGATGAAGGCGCGTAGGTGTGCACCCCTTCAGCTTGTACCTCCTATTGAGTCTAATTACAATAGCTGCTACCCTCTCGCTATTACTATATATACAGAGCTCCTCTACGTTGCCAGCTATATCCTGATTAATGAGGAATCCCACACCTAGTTTTCGTCTATCCGCTAATCCGCGATAGCACACTATGTGCCCGTCCTTTGGTACAGTATACGCCTCACCTGTCCTCCTAACTTCCCTAAGCCGTATGACTTATTATTTAATTCCCCCTAGTTCCTCGAACACCACTGCTAGGCTAGCCTCACTAGATAAAATTCTAGCGTTAAACGTTGCCAGGTTTCGATTCCCATGGCGACCTGTCCGGAGCCAGAGGTTCTTAGCACCCTCCGCTCCGTCACCGGTCTGACCGCCCCCATGGTCAGTTGCTTCGCAGCCGATGAGAACTGAGGGCCGAGGGTTAATTGGTTTGTTCATAGAAGGCTGTAGCCAAGTACTACACCAGTAGTATGACCAAATTCTGTTCTGATGAGGGAGTGCGTTGTCGGTTCTGGTCACCGAGATCAGGCCGTACCCCAGGCCTGCTTATGCAAATCGATCGGCATGTGGAATTTTTTTCTTCAACCCGGTGGAGAATTGCGCGGCACCAGGATTCGAACCCCGATCCTCTTGCACGCAAGGCGGACGCTCTATCTCTACGCCATTGCTGCGTGAGCCTCACCAAGAGGGAAAACTGGCTTTGCGTAAACGAAAGACAGCCATTGTCTCATTTCCAGATGGACACCTGAACCGCACCTTGTGGGAAGAAAAAAAAAGACTCATGCCTGAGCAAAATGAATTTCAAATTTGCCCACCACTGAAATCAGAGTCTGCACGCTGAAGAGAGAAGCACCGCTTACTGGTTTTGAAGTAAACGGTTAACAGCATTTGGGGTCCAGGCAAAAATTCGCTGTCACGAATGCAATTTATTGGCGCAATCAGCCGGTGATGGCAACACCTGTATTAACTGTTTTTGTCTTTTCTAGCTTATAAAACCTCCGCTTTCGGTTAGAGTTGTCTCTTTTTCAACAAAGCTTTATTGGAGAAACACCCGTGAAAGCACAACGAGGGTATCTTAGCTCACAAAGAAAAAAGGAACAAACCAAGATGATCTCACCTCAAGTGATCTCACGTTACATTATATCACATCAGATGACCAGTTTCTCCTCGGTGTCCGTTTAATACCGTGAAGGAAAAGTTTTCTGAGATCAGACAGGCCAGGAAGCCGGACGAGAAAGAAGACAGAGCCTCCGTAACGGAGGGCATGCTTTTTGAATTTCGCCTCGATCGAGACGCGGCCGCCGGAACGGGCTTTTACACTGGGCTCTTGGGCTCAGCTAGCGAACATTCTAGCCACGTTGCCTACTGTACCTTGCTCCTTCGGAAGGTGGTAGAAGTTTACTTAAGTCTACTTCACAAAAAGCTTAGGCCCATCATTGCACTTTGCCTATTTAAGTTCTCAGTATTTCACAGTAATTGGCCGGGTTATTTCACAAGAAATATTGTCACCAAATTGGATCTTGTTGAGGAATCCCCCAAATAGTCTTGTAAGTAAATTCTCGCAACGTAATGTTCTCCTCACCTGACAGCTTTTATGATTTTTACTTTTTCAGTCTAACGGAGAACTATGGCCGCTTTGTAGTCCCTGTAAATGTTTTCAAGCGTATTCACATGTCCCTGCTGAATGCCTTAGATATGCTATGCCAGCTAGATAGCTGGTGTTCCCATGGTGTCAAATGCTTTTCAACTGTATTCTAAGCAGTCATATTAGGGCCTTGTCATATTCTGTCCATTTTCCTACAGCCTCAATAATAACATAAATGCGATCGATTGCCAAGCGCCTTTTGACATTTAACAGCGTAAAACACAGGGAACGACATATAAAACAGACAGCGTAAGTGTTTGCGGTAACTCTGCTTTTCGTGTTGTTTCTTATGTTTTTTTCGCTAAAACATTATGAATGCCCAACTAGCCTGCACCTGCACCCTAGTGTGTGCCTCTTCCAATAACCAGTCTATCCTCTTTGGCGGGATTCCTCAAACTGGGTTCTATGAAACCCTTGGGTTCCTTGAAGTGCATTTTTAGTTCCCCCGAGCACAATTATCCACGCATGCCTCAACCCCACATTTTATTTACCGACTTTCTTTTGGGACTATCACACTGCAGCTGCTCCTAGAAAACTTTGACTGCAGAGCCACTCATTATTATCCGAATTCAGGCATTTTTTGAGAGGCTCTGAATCCGCATGTTCATTTTTACATGCATGTCAGGCAGGAAGAGTTGGAAGTCAAGACACATGGTGTTCTGAGCACCTTTTGAAAGCATCTGGGGTTCCCTAACACTAAAGGGATTGAGAAGCCCAATTCTAGGCGCACAGGAAATTTTCAAGATTTTACTAACCATTAGCTCAGAAAATGCCTTCAACACAACAGACTATAAGCTAGTGAATCTGTGCGTGCGTGCGTGCGCGCGCGCGCGCGTGTGTGCGTGTGCGTGCGTGTGCGTGTGTGTGTGTGTGTGTGTGTGTGCTACACTAGCATTCTCGCATATTTCAGGAATACTTGACGCCACGAAGCATTGTGTACATAGGGTTGCAAGCTTTTTGAGCACCTTGACCATCTTTCAGAAGACCTGCAATCACTTGACCTTCACATGGGTTTCTTTTTCCCTTCCATGCTTGTAATGCTTCCTTCACACCTTCTTTAGTTCCAATTGGAATTTTAAATTATTTAGTGTCAATGCTGCAATAGATAGATTTAAATATAATAATTGGCAGAATAAAATAAAAATAAGGCTGGATTGACTATAGCACTAGCAGCAAGAAAAGTGAATGAAACACGAAAGTGACCTTGAAGTTAGTTTTATTGCAGGACAGATTAAAATTGTACCCAGAAAATGACAGGCATGGCAATCGCAATCTACAAAGCTTAGCATCTTACAAAATCATGAACCTTAACTGTTATGCCACGCCTCAATAAATAAAACATTAAACCGGCTTCTGTGGTACATTCTCTTTTCCTCTCAACAGTACAATCCAGAACATAAATCCTCAATTAATTCAACTATAGTATCCAATTTTTAGCTAATGACATCTTCACCTTTGATTTTTTAGATGTAAATCTAGCTTCACCCTGCCCTTTCTTTCTCCGTGTGCACTTAGGGACACCACACTCCCTCAAAGTAAGTGAGGGTTTCATCTGTTTCTCAGTCAGAAAGAACCAGGCAGCATGGGAGGTTGGAGGTAAGAAGCGTCAAGTGTGAAATAGGGATGCTAGAAAATGGTGCAATCCTTTGAAAGTCAAAAGACCTCGACATTCCTAGAGAAAGGAATGACATGAATAGCAGCACCTTGTTCTATCTGCTTCGTCACATTGTCGCGAATCGGTAAAGCGTCCCCGACTTTCCGAAAGAGAACGCCTTTGCGTGCACGTTCGAAGAAGAGAAAGAAAAAATCAAAGAAAACAAAACGAGGCCATATCTATAATTTAAAGGAAAAAAGCCAATAAGAAACAGAAACGAAAACAAGAAAAACACACATTCAACACGCGTACAACACTTCAGAGTAAAGGAAAGCGTTCACCAGATATTGAGCGTCCCAGGTGAAGTGGGGATGCCTTGCAGACAGGATGAAATGCGGGTTGATGAACTGCGACGCGTCGATGGCGTTGCGTCTACGGAGGCGGCGACAAAGAGTTAGGTGGTAGTCGGAGCGGAGATGACTGCAGGAAGACGCCGGTGGTCTCTCTTTAATAGCCCGAAGAACATGGCAGCAGCAGAAAGAAAAAGCGTAACCGAGCCCCGTGGATGGCGTCCTGAAACACAGGAGGCTAAATGAAGGCTATTCAAGGGTGCCTTTCAGCAGCACGGACCCTCAGTCCACTGGCTGCCACCTCCACGCTGGCAAGGAACGCAGGAGGCCTGCATCGGTGATACAAGGGAGGTCGACGGCAGCACGGACCCAACGTCCGACGGCTGCCACCTCCACGCTTGAATCCTGATCTCCGCTGCGGTGTCTCCTTTCACACATTGGGTTTCTGACACGTCAGCTCTCCAATCCTCGTGCTCGCCACGCTCTTTGTCGCCGTCGCCTCGAACACACCATTCGCACGGGCACACGCGCAACGCTGGGCTGGCACGCGCAGCGCTCCGTGGTCCGTCGCACCACTGTCGACGCACCCTGTTTAAAAATTTCTTGAGGATTTGTTGTGCACCTCATATATTCGCCCCCTTCGGAAAAGTTTTTTTCGTAGAAAAAACTGCCGTCGGTGCAGACAACACGAATGTTCCCGTGGGAAGGAGACAAACGCCGTTGAAGCACAAATGGTAGTGTTCATGTGGTAAACTGTCAAGTTAGACACCGCCGAAGTCACCAGGAGGAGTTTACACAGTGACACATGGAGGCACATGGAAACACGCAGAGTGAATAACGGGTCAAGCATTTTATACCTGGCAAAAGGAAAATAGAAACCTTACAAAACATCGGACACAAACTTTACATGCGTCTGTACCATAAGCGTGAATATGCACACATTGAACAACCCGTAACCGGAGAAAGAAGGAAGAATAAAAACAACCGACAAACACTACTACACTGTATTTGCGCAGGTTAGTGTTGCAAACACCGGACAGTAGCACTCTACATCGGGTATCACCCTGCGGCAATTTGTAAACTACTCATGCAATCAGACCCCACGTTTTCTGATCCTGTCAACTTCTTCGATTAGAACGAGAGATGACGCTTGCACGATCTCTTGGGACGCACGCTCTTCGTATCGCTTGAGCATATTGATGTGGAAGAGCTTCTTAGTGTGGCCCAAGTTGATGCAATAATCCACGTCATTCTTTTTGCCAGAAACCACGAATGGACCTTTCCACTGTATCAGGAGTATATTGTGGCTACTCGGCAAAAGAATGAGGGCACGATCTCCAACCATTAAATGCCTCTTCTTGCTGTTCCTGTCATAGTACATCTTCTGAGACTGTTAGGCGCGCAACAAATTTTGATGTGCCGCTCTCACAGTTTCTCGAGACGTTCTCTCAGATAGAGAACATAATTATATGTCGTCTTCATGTCTTCTTACAGCTCTTCCCTGGTCCAGGGCTCTCTGAGAACTGCGAGCGGTCTTCGCACATGTGGTCCAAATATCAACTCAAAGGAAGAAATCCCCAGACTCGCCGGCGGCACCTCTCTGTATGCGAACAAAAGTGGAGCGATATAATGGCCCCATGTTATGGGCTCCTCATGACTGAGCTTCCACAGCATCTGCTTTAGTGTGCCGTTAAATTTTGCCACCATCCCATTGCACATTGGAGTGTAAGGTGTCGTGCTCAGATGTTTCACCGCTAAGAGATCATTGAGCTCTCTCATCATTTCGGAAGTTAAACAGGAGCCCTAGTCACAAAGGGCCTCTCTCGGAAAACCTATCTGTGAACACATCTTCACCAGTCCTTCTCCCACGGTTGCTGAATCTATCTTTGGCAGAGCCACGGCGTTGGGATGCCGCGTGGCAAAATCGACGAGGGTGAGAATATATATATTCCTTTTCACCGATGTGGGCGACAGCGGACCGAAAATATCGACAGCGACCCGATCAAATGGAGTGTCGATAAGAGGCATGCGTCCCAACTGAGCTTTCCCTACTCTGCCTTTCGGTCACGTTCTTTGGAAGGTGTCACACGACCTGACATAGCTCTTAATCTCCTCCTGCACTCCTGGCCAGTCGAATTTTTCCAGCACTCGATCTGTAGTCTTCTTAATACCTTGATGCCCCGCCAACAGGCTACAGTGGACAAGGCTTAATACCTGTAACCTGCAAGACTTTGGAAGTACTACCTGCCGAACCTCTCGGCCAGAGGCGAGATGATAGAAGTGGTACAGCAAACCCTTTTCTACAGAATACGAGTGTGAAGTACCGTGCTTGCTATGGAACACCTTTCCTACTTTCACCCAACACGTCTTCAACGAATCATCGCCTTTTTGCTCTTTTTCTAGCATTTCCTTGGTGAACCTCATGGGACCAACGCTCAAAGCGGTATTTTTCCTCCTTCGTCAAGAAAATTCTCTTCTAGCCAACACCACTTTTGGGCCCTCGCCTTCACCATTTTAACTGGCAACCTCTTCATTTACTATGCCAGAACATAATTTAGCAACGCACTCCGATTTCTTCCAATTAAAATATTTGCTGGCTCATGGGCCTTTGAACCTCTTCATTGACTATGCCAGAACATAATTTAGCAACGCACACCGATTTCTTCCAATTAAAATATTTGCCGGCTCATGGGCCTTTGGTATATTTCCAATTATGATATCGTACAATGCGGTCTCCATGCACTTTACCAAGGCCGGGCTAGTGAAATAAGGGGAAGCGACATCATCTTCTGCCTCGGGAACTTCCAGACTACTGTTATCAACAAGGAACACCGTAGATCTCGAGATGGTGAGAGCTGGGTCAGGAACTAGGGTTCTCCGCACAACCACTATAATGCTCCTCGTGTCCCGGAAGCACGTACGGGTGGGCTTCGGATCTCCTCCTTTAGTACAGGCATTTGCTGGGCGTCTGCAGTCTTTTCCCGCACAAGTCCGACCAGCACCTTATTCTCACCTGGGTCAAGTCTATTTTCTGTTGTGGACAATGTGTCAGGCGCAACACTTTCTTGCTGAACGCAACAGGACGATTGCTTCTGGTTTTCGTGCTTCCTTGAGCAGGAGCTTACATCACGCCCTGTTTTTCGACAATAAACGCAATAAAGCTGTTTTGGCTTAGAGCGACAGTCGGCAGCCTTATGTCCACGTCGATTACAAATTAGGCACCTTCCTAACTGACTACTTGATGGAACATCCTTCTCCCTCGGCCGCCGCGGTGGCTCAGTGGTTACGGCTCTCGGCTGCTGGCCCGAACGACGCGGCCGCAGAGGTCGAATTTCGATCGAGGCGAAATTCTAGAGGCCCGTGTACTGTGCGATATCACAGCACGTTAAAGAATCCCAGGTGGTCGAAATTTCCGGAGCCCTTCACTACGGCGTTCCTCACAGCCAGAGTCGCTTTGGGGCGTAAAACCCGAATAAACCAAACCATTCCTTCTCCATCGGGATGCCCAACTCTAACGATTCTATGAACGAAGAGAAGTTTCTTTGCTGCTGGGATTCTATAAAGTTGTCTGCTGCCTCAGCAGTCATTTTTTCCAGCGTCTTTCACTCTCTTTCTGGAAAGAAAATCGCCATGCGACTATGAAAGTTCCTCATGAACTGTTCGGCCACCACCAAGCCACGTAAATCATTGTACGCTGTGGCCGTTCCAGATATCTCGACCCATCGATCAAAATTACTGAGCAAGCGTGCTGCGTATTGCTTGCCTGTTTTTTTATCTAGCGGCTTACTTTCACGAAACCTTTCGCGATAACCCTCTGCTGTGAACAGAAAATGTTGCAGCAGGGCTAGCTTTGCTTAGTCGGAGTCCATTAAATCTGCTGCAGACAGTCGACCGAACACACGGAGAGCCTCTCCAGTCAAAGACATTCTGAGTGCTGTAGCCCATTTTCCTTAAGCAAGCTGTGCCCTCAAAATGCTCAAAACGTTCGTGGTATGCATTCAAGTCATCCCTGCGATCGTCGAAAGGCGGAATCAATTTGTGTGGGCTAACCGTAACTGAGGGCCCCGGTTCGAGTTCTCGATTACCCCCACCATTTTCTGCGAGCCACAATTGGAGCTGCTGCCTAGGCTCCTCAGCTTCTGCTAGCGACTTTGCTCGCTCGCGTTCAGCTTGTGTTTTTGCCCTGGCATGCTCGCGTTCGGCTGCACGTGCAGCGCGTTCCTTCTCCTGCACAGCGGCAACCCACGAACGCAGCTCAGCATCTTTAAACCCCATTCGTTCACCCAACTCGATCAAATCCTTTAGTGTTGCCACCGTTTCTTTTTACGAACCCACAAAGGAAAAAAAGCACGGCTTCGTCCTGTCAAGCGGAAGCCAATTATCGCGAATTGGTAACGCGTCCCCGACTTTCCGAAGGGGAACACTATTCCGTGCAGGTTCGAACAAGAAAACAAACAAATCAAACAAAACAAAACAAAACGAGGTCGTGTTTATAATTTAAATGACAAGGGCTAATAAGAAACGGAAACCAAAACAAGAAAACACACACTCAACACACGCACAATACTTCAAAGTAAAGGAAAACGTTCACCAGATATTGAGCATTCCAGGTGAAGTGGGGATGTCTTGCAAACAGGATGAAATTCGGGTTGATGAACTGCGACGCGTCGCTGGCGATGCGTCGACGGAAGCGACGAAAAAGAGTCAGGTCGTAGTAGGAGCGGAGAGGACTGAAGGAAGGCGCCGGTGGGCTCTCGTTAACAGCCCGAAGAACTTGGCAGCAGCAGAAAGAAAAAGCGTAGCCGAGCCCCGTCGACGACGTCCTGTAACGCCAGAGGCTTAACGCAGGCTATCCAATGGTGGCTTTCAGCAGCACGGACCCTCATTCCATCGGATGCCACCTCCACGCTTGCAAGGAACGCAGGAGACCTGCGTCAGTGATCCAAGAGAGGTCGACGGCAGCACGCACCCCACGTCCGATGGCTGCCACCGCCACGCTTGAATGGCCGGATCTCCGCTGCGCTGTCTCGCTTCCCACATCTGGTTTCTGACACGTCAGCTCTCCGCTCCTCGTGCTTGCCGCGATCTTCGTCGCTGTCGCTTCGCACACACCATTCGCACGCGCACACGCGCAACACTGGGCTGGCAAGCGCAGCGCTCCTTTTTCCGTCGCACCACTGTCGACGCACCCCGTTCAAAAATCCCCTGAGGATTTGTTGTGCACCTCACACACATCATTCTCATGCCTTTTCATCCTAGCACTGCAATGAGCTTGTTCTCTATGGCATGTATAAGGCTGAGCTTGAAAATTTACCCGGTGCTACCATGCAACGTTGTACACTATCAAAAATAAATACTTGTAGTGCTATATATTAATAAGTTAGTATTGGAAAGGTCTCTACAAGCCGAAATGGCGACCGCCGTTTCTCAGTAGCCAGTGGCTCCTGCCCACAGGGCTAGGAACGAACTTAGTATACTGCCCATATAAACTTTGTATACTACCATGGATTTAACGAACCTTAGATGCCACTTCAAGCATAACAAACTTTCATGCGCTAACATCAGACAACAAACTTTTGTGAGTTAACCTTGCATATAACAAACATTTGTGTGTTACCTCGGATATAACAAACTTTCGTTTCTCGACCACGAATGTAATGACTTAGTGTGCACGTTTACCTCAGATTTAATGAACCTAAGTGTACCACCTCGGATATAACGAAATTTAGTACGTCAACCTTGGATGTTGGCTAACGCATCCAAACGATCCACAGGTTTGCCTAAAATTTTATTTACATAATAGCTTTGTCAACGGTGATAATGGCGTGGAACCAGATAGGAGAGAATCTTTGTGGGGCATTCTAGGTGATGCAAATATAAATGGCCCTACATGCAGTCCACAGCACTTATGCACAACAAGGGGATGCAAGACATGCCAAAAACACTAAACCAATGCAATGAAAGTGTGTGAAAGCCTATTACAGAAGATTAAAGTCCGTAAAAAGAAGAATGAAAAGGACAAGGAAAAGACCCTGGATGTGATGCCTTGCATACACCGGGCATCCCACAACTCCAAAAAAGTGGAGAACCGATGTGGTGTCAGGGTGGTTTTTTCGGCACCGATTAAGATGAGCAGTGTTTGCCCTTTGATGTCGACAGAAAAGAGAACCAGGCCGCAATGATATACCAATCACGGAAATAAGTTCACAAAGCGCGATTCAGGCCTTTTCTACAAAATTTCTCTCACGTGTGGTAGAGTTTACATTGGGCCGACTGGTAGGTGTTTTAGTGAACGGGCACACGAACATAACTTGGCAGGGAAGTACAATATGGGAGGTCATTTGGCACATCATTGTAAGAACTGTAAACTTAAGGTTAAGGGCAAGAAAAAAGTACATTGCAGCCCAGTTTTGCGCAACTTTACCTTTTTGTTTAAATCAAGAGATAAGACGGAAAGGGAGGTGGTCGAAGGCTATCACATCGTAAAAAATGGTGAAAAATGTTTCAGCACTCCGTCTATTTCGCTTTCAATGAGTGAAATCACGTTTTCAGAAGGCCTCCTATAATTGTATCACTTCTGCCCTAATTTTGTTCCTAAGATGTATTTCGAGGACGGAAATGAGGGTTTTATGCTCATATTTCCCCTTGTTCTTTGTTGGCTCCCATGTCAGGGTTGTTTTTTTATACCTCATTTCATTATTTTACCTGGTTTTAATTTTCACCTTCACTCTTGTTTCTTGCTGTTTCCATGCTCTCATGCCGGTTTTTAATTATGTCACACCATGATTTTATCGCGTTTTCATAATTTTCTTACTCTTCTTTTCTTTTGGGTCGCCTGCATTGTATCCCCACTTCACGCATTTTTCACCCTCATTACACAGGTTGATTGTTAGGTTCCTTACATGTTTTTAATCATTTTCTTGACATGAAGTGTCTGGGACATCCTGACTGAGTGCTGTCTGGTTTATCGACCCTTCTGCAACGTAAAAATTTCATCAGTGTGGTAGAGATTTTAATTGGGTCTTGTGTGAATGACAATGATTATTATGTGCCTAGGTACTTCCCTTATTTAGCGTTTGCCTTTCGGCCTCGAATAAACAGTTGGAAGTCTGCGTGTGTGTAGTCGTATTGTTCCTTGTTCTCCTGTCGTGTCTCATTCGATCAGTACTAACCTTTTTTTCTTCAATGAACAAATTAGCCCACAAGAACGTTCTATTGCGAAAACGAAGATGTGCTAAAATAGGACAAGTTCGGGCTAGTTGGTGGTGATCCATTCTTTTGTTGACAGCGCTTAAAAAACACGGACAGAAGACATAGAAAATAGTGCGTGCAATAGTTTTACCTGTCTTTAGTAGGCACCATGCGTTATTTTTCGCACCAGAGAAAGTGCTGTTTGAGATTTCTTTTTTCTCTCTACTCTGCTTTCGAAAATGGCTTTCATTGTGACGTCGGAGATGGTATCTCGGATCCCACTGCAGCCTTTTCTAAGTTTGATCTAATGCCCGCCAAACAAAGCTGCCTATTATATATTCTACATTTCTTGATTATACACTGACACATAATACTGCCATAACTGATACTCTGGTCATCTCATCTGAAAGGTACCACTGGCTAATTTTAACTCAAGCCGAGAGTACACAGATATTAGTACAGCCGCAAAGAGAAAAGTAGAAGGATTTCGTATAAATAAAGATTGGAGCTTAACTGACGGTGTTGTTTTCTTGGTATCTGTCAAACGTCTGTCACTGCTACCTGATGCGGCTGGCCTACGTGTCATACCCTTATTCCTGAGACAGGGACAAGTAAACTTGAAAAATCTCATCATATTCCTCTGAATGCAGCGATGAGAAACTCTTCAAGTTTTTAAGAGACGCAGGAGCGATGTCCGATCGCTGCAAGACAAGGGACCAACGCCAAGAAGATGGAGCGGCTGAATCCCATCCCCTCAACTCAATGGTACTGAAATTCATGGGAGACCGTTCAATGCTGAAAACCTGCCCTTGGGCTTCACAAGTCGTCTTGCAAAAGAGTGCCTAGACCAACTGTTTGCTGCTCCAGTTGTCAACGACTTGGCCGCTTAGGGAAGAGTTGGCGCAGTTTGCACCGGTGCAAGATTTTTTCGGAGCCTCATGATCCCATCAAGTGTAAATGGCTACTGCAACCCAAGTGCGCAAATTGCGATGGGAACCATACCGCTTCCTAGTAAGACTATTTTCAAAACAAGTAGACTTCAACCCTTCGCCACCATGAAATAGTTCATGGAACACCACTTCTGAGAAATGCATCATCTCTTTTTCGAGAAAAGGTGAATACAGTGCAGCGGAGCACAGTGGAAAGCCAACGACAACAGGCCTCGTACCCTCAAGCACACCTACCCATGCTAAAGGAGTCTACTGGGCAAATTTCGACCGAGTATTATAGTTCATGTTCCTGCTTCAGTAAAGCCGGACGAGTCAGCGTTCAGGAGGTTTGTTAGGCACCGATCTGGCATCCCAGTGAAATACGTATCCATGCGTGGCAACATCGAAGGTGAGCTTCAATTATTTTTTCGCAAGTAATGAATGAAGCTGGTTTCTCGGGTAGGCTAGGCAGTTCCCTATTGTATTCTCTTTTGAGTATTACCCACGCTATATGCAGCGGATAAAAGCAGTAGCTCGCAGCTACTTGGGGCGCCGATGCATAACAGCCGATGAAGGGCAGGACTTGCTTACCTCTGCTCAGAGCAGCAAAGCAGACGAAGCTTACTCCAGCAGCGCGAATTGTGGGCATGCCCTTGCCTCGCACGCTTTCTCCTCTCATTCTTCTTCCGGCGCAGCAGCACCGGGCGGTCGACGCTCGTGCCTTCATGTTAAAAATTTGGAAGGGTGTATACATTAGGTTTGCTGAATGATGACTCACCTACATTTTTACGTGGTTATCAATATCCTAGCTGCGTATATTTGGCTCCTTGCTCACGTGATCTTGTAACCGGTGTGGGTAGTTTGAGACATCTGGAAGTGACCACTATCCCATACATGTCAATCACCCTTTCTTATAGGTCTCATTATGACCGCCGGTTTTTCTCTTGGTCCGTCCCCAACGTGTCACCGGCGTCTGCCATGTCATATGCCAGATGGGATGCCAGTTTCTGCATTGATTATTCCACAGAATTCGTGCCGCTGGCGCCGTAGCCCTCTGTTATAAGTTTTCAGCAAGAAGCAGCGACCGCGCCCCTCTATGGTTAGAACGAACGGGTCACTGCAGGAGCCCGCTTCTTTCCACTATCACGTGAATCTACATCACGGGTTGCGTTGTGCGAGCACTAGCAGCGGCGGTGGCGGGAAGCGGACATGAAGGGAAAGATGTTAATTTTCCTTGCATGGCATGCGTCCGAGTCATTTGCCCCAAGAAGCTTCTGCCGCCAAACGGCCAAGACCCGCTAGTTTGTTTTTTTAACATATATACTAAAATGTAGTGGGAAAATTTTGCATGGGCCATTAGCAATTTGCTTGTTCGGGCCAAATGTGTACGTTGAGACATATTTTTAAAGAAGATGTGCAAAAAAATGTTCAGATGAAATGGAATGACTACCGCGTGGTATGATGGATTACTTCAAAACACAACGCACGAGCACAGCACATGCAGGTAATTGCGAGAAGCGATGTTGTCGATGAAAATGTATTAGCATGAGAGATTTAAAGGGCAAAATTACGGCCGATACCATTCAAATAATAAAAATGTTTTCCCAGTGTTAGTTTTGAATGGTCAAATATTAGATCATTCAGAAAGATTTGGCGATTCCTCCCTCCCTCGACAACTGAGATCTTTGTGTCCCATAGGTTCCTTCTCGTTTCCTAATTTCCCGGAATAATGCTATTGCAGTGCTTCTTTTTGTTTCTCCTGCTAGCTGTGTTAAGACGCCCTGCCCTGTTTGCATCCATTTGTTCCGAAGCGGACCGCGTGGTGTTTCAAACCAACTTTAATGTGGCTCACATGTAGTCAGTGAAGCAGCGACGAAAACATTTTTTAATCCCAAGCTGTTGATAGAGCTTGCGAGGGGGTATCCTTTGTTTACAACAAAAGGCCAGCCAAGTGACCCGCTAAACGGAGGAGTTTCTCTGGTCCTTCAGTTCCCGCCACTGGTGCGCATTTTCAATTCTGCAGTAGGAAAAAAAAACAACCTGAAGCAAAATCACATGGAACCAGTGAGGGCCCACCCAAACTGGTTTCCTGGTTATTGGTTACAGTGATTCGTGTACTTTGTGTTCTATTTGTGCTGTGTATTACGCCATATATAAATTATGCATCCAGACAGAAAGGAGTAGCCAGCTCCGCTCTCAGGCACCTAGTTGTCATTTAATATCCATGTTCCCACACAAAACTGCCATCGGTTATTTGGATCCACTTGTTAGATTCTTGGAAAATATTCGTAAAGTTTGTATACAGCATTTTGTTCGTTGCTGCGACAAAAGTTAGATTTACCCTCCGCGATTTGTTTGATGTTTTTACTCTAAGGAGCAGTTCCTCTAAACCCAGGCTTCACACACGCTAAAAAAGTTACTGCAGAATTAAGGTGGGCGGAGTTAATTGAGTGGTGGATGGCGCTTCTGGAGTCTAGAGGTGAAACGGGGGAAGAGGTGGTTGGGTGGGTAGCATCCTAGCTATGGGACTGAGGGTGATTTAGCTCGTGGTTAATTGAGTGGTGGATGGCGCTTCTCGAGTCTAGAGGTGAAACGGGGGAAGAGGTGGTTGGGTGGGTAGCATCCTAGCTATGGAACTGGGGGTGATTTAGCTCGTGGGTTGTCGTCCGGGAGGGGAGCTGACCCTCCAACTCCTTCTTTGAATTCGATTTCGCCATCGCTATGTTTGTTTTGCTGCTGTGTGGGCTTTAAAGGGGTGGAGCCCTTGTGGAGGGTGTTGGTAGGTGAGTTTGGGGCAGGTGGCACTTCTGGAGTGTAGAGTTCAATGAGTGGCTAGTGGATGGCGCTTCTTGATGGTGAAGGTGGGAGACGATGAAGTGGAGAGGTGGATCCAAGGAAGCTGTGGGGGGCTGATCATTTACCTAGCTAGGGGGTGTGGTGGAAAGGGGGCTGGTGGGTGGGTCTTCCGGAAGGTGGAGTCTTCCCTTTGCAAAGGCGTCACACACACGGGGCCGGAATTTTCCCAAAGCGTCAACGTACTGCTATCGCAGTACAATGCTTCTGTTCCCTTGATAACAAGAAAAACGTTGCCGCAGTCGCGTCCTGTGGCAAGGTTACGCCGCCTCAAACGTAGAAGTGATCTAGGCAAGGCTGACTTGTTCACGGGAACTCGGATTAAAAGGAAGACTGCAAAATATTGCTGTCAGAATGTGACCTTGAGCAGTTCTGACGAAAAGCAACCCCCGTAAGCTATGCAGGTTGTACTAAATGGTACCACAACTTTGATACCGTTCACGATTGAGGATGTACTCAACAATGACCCTCATTGCATTGACCCTGTTTTTATTACCTACTACAAACCAACTCAAAGCTCCTTCCTTCAATTGTAAACGCCGTGGCGGCTCCGTCGCTATGGTGCTGGGCTGCTGACCCGAAAGGAGCGCGTTCGATCCAGGCCGCGGTGGTTGCATTTCTATGGAGGCGAAATTCTCGAGGCACGTGCACTGACATAGCCCAGTGCACGTTAAAGAACCCCAGGCAGTCGAAATTATCCGCAGCCCTCCACCACGGCGTACCTCATAACCTGAGTGGCCTGGGACGTTAAACCCCATCAAACCAAAACGAATGCTTCCATCACTTGTGATAATGATCTTAAATTGACGAAGTTCATATTTCTAAAGAAGGTGTTCTTAATTTGATCTTACGCTTAGAAACTAAAAACGGCTGTAAACCTGATGACAAAGCGAAATTATTTCTAGTCCGAGATAGTAGATATATCAACGCTATTTTTCGAAAATCTCTCTCAATCGACACGATTGCTTCGTCATTGAAAGTATCGAAAATTCTCCCCCACAAAAATTCTGGTAATATGCAGGCATTGTAAAACTGTAAACCTACTTCCCTAAAAGCCCGTTTAAGTAAATTGCTGGGAGATATTACTTTCAAGCTTATTATAGTTTCGTCGAGTCCAACCATGTCCTGAGTACGCTGCAGCATGGCCGTAATTGTGAGTTTAGCACCATCCGAGTTAGGTGACATCTCTCGTGTTTTTGATATGGTTGAACAGGGTTACTGTATTTTTACAAAACTGTCGAAGGCATTTGGCATTCACCCTCACTGTAAACTATTACAAAAGCTTAATTCTGTATTAAAATCCCTACTAGGATGGAAACATTGGGAGCGTGTATAGATAGATTCATAGAGGCGTATTGCTATAAATATGTGGTTTTCTGTAGAATAAAACTGATGGCCGTTTACCATGGCTCAGCACAAAATATTGTCCGAAAGCAGATTTTTGAAGGTAGACACTACCGCCAAGTACCTGAAATTGCGACTAACTGTCCACTGACCCCCGGGAGCCAGGTATGTGCCTTTCCTTTCCTAAAAACCACCAGAGTCTGGAACGTTGTCAACGACAACGCCAATGAACCCAATGAACCCAATGAACGCCGTCCGACTATTGCTCCACTGCTATTCTGCCAATACGTTGCCAACGCATACGCATGAAGCGTACATGTCTCTGTCACTACCGCCACGTAGCCCAAAGCTCTATTGAGGTGTATACTTACCCAGGGAGTCAATTACGCGCGTTTCGTTTCCTTTCATGGCTTTTTAGCACAGACGACAGTTGATGAAGACGATGGCGTGAAATAGCGCGTGATTGCGGCAGATTAAAAGACGCGGCGCCATAGGCTGCGGCCATAGCATAGTGCTCTCGCACAGTGGCCATCGAAGCCGATGTGTTCACGCCACCGCGGTTTCGAAACCCCAGTGGTGGCAGTATTTATTTTATCTCTGCAGGTATCTGAGAGGATTCAGACACACCTCTCCTTTTCGAGAATTGCAAGTCAAATCGCGTTTCGCGCTAAATTGTAGTTGCGAGTCAGCGCTCCTGTGTGTTGATGCGGCCTGCCTGTTTTTCGTCCTGCTGCGCTCTCCACACTAATATGCATTAAAAAAGCCCAGTCGTACTAATCACATAGCTATTATACTTTCGCAAAGTTCAGAAAACGTATATAAAAGCAAAAGCTTTACTGGCCGCGAACTTGCGATTTCGCCGTGCCGGTGCTCCGAGGAGGCACATGACGTCACAACGCGCACCTCGCAGCAGATATTTATCTCTCTCTCCCTCGCTCTCTAGTCAATACTGCGCATACGCCACTAGTAGCACAGAGCCACAGGTGTTCCTCGCTTCGCAGCGCCGCGCCTTTCCTCAAAATCCAATTTTCAGTTTTCTCTTTCTTCTTTCAGTCCCTCCTTTATCCCTTCCTTTACGGCACGGTTCGGGTGTCCACCGACATATGTGAGACGGTTACTGTGCCATTTCCTTTCCTCAAACACAAAAAAATCAAGTGAGCAGACGGCGTTCATAGAGTTCATTGGTGTTGACAACTTTGCAAAGGCGGTTCATTTTTGCGAAAGGAAAGGCGCAAAACTGGCTCCGTGGGTCACTGGAGACCTCAATCTCACTTTCATGTACGTAGCGTTGGTGTCCAACTGCAAAAGCCTGCTTTGATTGCGTTCTGCACACTGGATAGGCAGCGCGCCCTCCCTGCCACCCTGCGAGGTGGCATGCAGTTAATGGTTGATCGCGAGAGATAGATCACCAAATGGACGCTGCGGCCTAGCTATTGCTGCAGTGCCGCATGTCAGCCACAACGCTGTCAGCGCTAATGCAATAAGGCCTCATGCATTCCTTCTCACCACCGCCACATGCATCAAAGCACGAATGAGGCGTCCGCATATCCAGGGAGCCAGTTATGCGCCCTTCCTTTCCTCAAAGCCATCGCCGTCTAGAACATTGTCAACGCCAACGCCAATGAACACAGTGAACGCGCACATCTTTCGCTTCGTATATTCTGGATTAGCCCAGCTAATCCACATTAATTCTTTGAAATCGATTAGATGGTTCGTAATTGATGGTTCATAAGACGTGTTACAGAGTTCGGATGTGGGTCCACTTTTTTTTCAGCATAGATATAAATGATCTACTGCTTCATGTATTACAAACATACGCCGGTATGCTGAATACTGCGAGTTTTCTTGCGCAAATTAACAACTATTGGATTATGACCTTCTTAACAATTCATTTTTCAAACTGAGTTAAACTGTGCATTGCATGGCTAAGCAGCATTAATTTTTCCAAAACAGTTTTCATGTCGTTCTCAAGGCGCAATATTTTCTTATTCACATATTCGTTAAATGTCAATTTTCTAAAAGAGTTCAGGAATATAAATGCCTCGGCATGAAATCCACGCAGGCGCCGGTTAGACCTGTGACGGAGCGGAGGGTGCTAAGAATTTCTGTCTCTGCACAGGCCGCCATTGCAAACTATACCTGGCAGCGTTTAAAGCTAGAACCTTATCCAGGGTGGTTAGTCTATTAGTGTATTAGTGCTGTTCTAGTAGTGAGCGGGTATTGAAAGGGATGTCATAGTGAAGTTAGGAGGGTAGATGAGGCTTGTGCAATGCTAAAGGCCGGGCACGTAGTATGATATCGTGGATTAGCGATCATCCGAGAACCTGGGGGGGGGGGGGGGATTCCTCATATCAGGATATAGCTGGCATCTCGGAGGAATTCTATAGCATTAACGAGAGGGTAGAAGTTATAGTGATTAGACTAAATAAGAGGTACAAACTGAACGCGGCACAGGCCTATGCGCCTACATCTTGCCGTGATGATCATATAATCGTAGGCTTCTATAAAGACGTGGAATCGACATTGAGGAATGTAAAAACAAACTCCACAGTACTGATGGCCGAGTTCAGTGCAAAGGTAGGCAAAAAGGAGGCTGGTGACGAGACGAGACGCCAAAGGACGAAAGCTTATGACCCCACAGACAATAGAAATGGCACCGCTATAAAAGCCAATGAATGAGCGCAAGGTAGCCGACATAAGGTATTATATTATGGAGAGAATCGAGAATGCTTTAATGAACGGAGGTAGCCTGAAAGCGACGAAGAGGAAACTAGGCATAGGTAAAAGCCAGATGTATGCATTGAGACAAGGACGGCAATGTCATTAGCAATATAAGAGAGATAAACTAGGCGAAGAGTTCTACACAAATCTATACAGTAGCCGATGTAATCAGAACATTAATGAGAGAGACAGTAGCGAAAAGCAATGCGTCATCCTCTCAGTAACGAAAGAAGTAAAAAAAAATTGGCTGTGGTTTAGCTCTGGTTCAACCTGCAGTGACGTGATAGGTACAGCTGGCCGAGTGGAACTCGCACAGTTGAATTGCAATGTCAGTATTTCATCGATACGTTTCGCTGGGCGTTCCCTCTTCATCTTCGTCCCTGGACGTGGATTTACTCCCCCCTCCCCTCCCCCCACTCGGTTCCGCCGGCGCGCCGCGCCGCCGGCAGCTGCTCCGCACCACGCGACCAGCCACGGCGCCGCCACGCTGAAAGCTCGAAATGCTAGCGTAATGAAGCTATCGCTACAAAGCATTAGACGCAATGCAACGCGGAAAAGCAGCTGGTGAGGATCAGGTAACAGTAGATCTGTTGAAGGATGGGGGGAGTTTGTGCTGGAAAAACCAGCCATCCTGCATACGCAATGCCTTCTGACCCCTACCGTACCAGAAGCTTGGGAGAACGCTAACATTATCTTAAATCTTAAAAGAAGAGACGTCAAGGACTTGAACAATTACAGATCGATCAGCTTACTGTCCGTTGCCTACAAAGTATTCACTAAGGCAATCGCTAATAGAGTCAGATCCACGTTAGACTTTAATCAACCAAACGATCACGGAGGCTTTCGTAAAGTCTAATCGAGACTAGACCATATTCGCGATGTCAACCAGGTAATACAGAAAGGCGCAGAATATAGCCAAGGCCCCGTATATAGCGTTCAATGGCATTTCTGCGCGTGGTATTGCCGCCGAAATCTGTCAACTTCTTCCACATCATCAAATGCACAAATGGCGATCGTATTCGATGAATAAAAAGGCGAGCTACGCCGTTGTATAAATAAACAATGCGAGAAAGCCAACTCAACCAGCCTTCAAAAGCGTATTTCTAAAACCAAATTGCCGATTAAGTAAATTTAATAACAGTGCTCTCCTTTAGTGGTGACCGTCTTCAAATTCTCAATATAGCCCTGCTCCTAAAATAAATCTTTTATTAGCTAATTTTATTTACCAATCGTACAATTATTGAGCCATATCAGGTACATAATGTCCGTCTTGCTGTAAAAAAACACGTGAACAAACCGCCTAGAAGTATCTCCAGTTTCTAAAATAAAATTCTAGTAAACGTTAAAAGGGCCGACAAGCATGTATACATTTGTTTATTTATTTATTCACTGTACACTCAGCACAAATGACATTACACAGGGAAGTGCCTAACAAGAAACAAAGAATAGAACGCAGTGAATGACGGAATAAACAGGATTGTGTGGAAATCTTCCTGAATGCATTAGACCATAAATTTTAATTTTTTAGCTTTCACAGAAACTTAGTTCTCCAACGATTATGATGCTATACAGTTAGCAGGATACAAATGCGTATCAATTTCGCGGAGTGATAAAAAAAGGGGGAGGTGTGGCTATTTATATAATGAACGACCTAAAATATTTCACCATGAAAGAGTTTTGTGTAATAAATCTACACTTTGAGTGCCTCATGTTAAAGTGTGTTGGTACCATATTTGCCGTTGTATACAGGCCACGTTCTGGATCACAGGTTATTTTTTTAGCATTTCTTGGAAATATGTTAGAGCAGTGCATGCAGTTTAAGTTGCCTGTAGTTATTTGTGGTTATTTCAATATCGATCTTTTATTGCTTCATTCTAATCAGCAAAGAATGCTTGATATTTTTCTATCATTTGGTTGTGAAAATGTAATACATACGCCAACTAGAGTGACACACATGTGCCATGGTTTACTAGATGTGTGTTTTACAAGCTACAAAAAGGATGATGTGCAAACAGGTGTAGTAATTGCTGATATTAGCGACCATTTACCTATTTCTATATTCTTTAAACCCTACTGTACACCATAGAGTCATTCCAAAACATGTGCACCCATTGCATACAGAATCATTAATGAAGCTAAGACCATAATATTTAGAAACATAGTAGCAGAAACAAATGT
Source organism: Amblyomma americanum (assembly GCA_030143305.2). Classification (NCBI taxonomy): domain Eukaryota; kingdom Metazoa; phylum Arthropoda; class Arachnida; order Ixodida; family Ixodidae; genus Amblyomma; species Amblyomma americanum. Next base: position 149,164 of record JARKHS020036497.1, on the reverse strand, counting down.
TATTGAACTGTCTGACCCCGTCGCAGCATATGACGTCTTTATTAAAACAGTTACCGAGCTCTACAATCAAGCCTTCCCTACAGTAGAATTCAAAAAGTGTAAAAAAGCCAGAAAGCCATGGATAAATGCCGACCTTCTGAAAAGAATTATAGAGCGTGACTGACTATTTTCCTCTTTTATGAGAACGAAAAATACGGACTGTTTGACTGAATATAAAAGGATTCGTAACAGGTTAAGCTGTGATATTAAAAAAGCCAGGACTAGTTATTACGAACATAAGATTACTGATATCTGAAACAACCCTAAACAAGTATGGAATACAGTAAACAAGCTAATGTCCAACAAAAAAAGAGACGACATCTCTGAACTCGTTATAAATGGTGTGCCTTACACAGGGGCGTCGCTTGCTGACAAACTTAATGAGCACTTTATTATATCAGGGGCTTCAAGTAAATCTCAGGCAAGTAACTGTGATTTTACAACGTATATCACGTCCAACATCCAAAGCTCAATATTCATGTTTTCAACTACAGAATTAGAAATCTGCACAGTAATCAAAAACCTAAAAAATAGCACTGCATGTGGTACTGATGACATTACCGTTCAACCTATAAAATACATCAGTCACGTGATTAGTCAGCCACTTACGCATACATGCAACCTGATTTTGAGTACCGGAATATTTCCAGATAAATTAAAAATTGCAAAAGTCTTCGTCATACACAAGGGAGGTGACAGAAATGACATAAATAATTATAGGTCAATTTCGGTCCTACTAATCATCTCGAAAGTAGTTGAACAAGTTATAAGCATCCGGCTACTAAACTTCTGCAAGCGAAACGATATCATCGCCGAGCAGCAATATGGATTCCAGAAAGAAAAATTTACTCAAATGGCACTAATAAAAATAAAGGACAAGATAATAGACAATATTGAGCAAAAAATATATACAATACGTGCTTTTCTAGACTTTAAAAAGACTTAGACTCCATTAGGCACCTTATTTTACTTTAAAAGTTATATAGATATGGCATTAGAGGAACGGCTCTCACATTAATAAAGAATTACCTCTTAAATCGTCACCAGTACACGAATATTACGAATGCAAACTCCAGCTTAGGTCAGATACAGTACAAAGTTCCGCAAGGATCAATCCTTGGGCCGCTGTTATTTCTGCTTTATACAAATGATATCATTAACGTGCCGTCTACACCAGAAATAGTGCTGTCCGCTGATGATACCAATGTATTCATCTGCGGACAAGATCTAGAAGTCCTTCAAGTAGAAACCAATGTGTGACTGGAAAATTTGTCGATGTGGCTCCACGGTAATGAACTAGAGTTAAACATTAAAAAAACTAAGTACATTATATTCTGCGCTCGTAACAAGTGTATAAAAAAAGAAATGCTTATTAAATTTCGCGATGAATCTATCGAACGTATAATATCACATAAATTTCTTGGTGTCATATTTCGCGAACATCTAGACTGGTCACCTCACATTGAAAAAGTTCGCATTGGTATCTCTAGGTCCATTGGTATCATGTATAAAATAAAACCTTTTGCCTTTCTGGCTAAAGAAACAACTATACTACACACTGGTACATTCGCGTTTCCACTATTGTCTTCTTGTGTGGGACACAGTACCTAAAACAAGCATAGAAAACATATACTTATTACAAAAGAAATTTTTGCGACTAATAGGTAATGCACCATACTGTAGCCACACGGCCCCATTGTTTAGAAAGCACCAACTTCTTACACTGTGGAATGTTATAAACAAAAAGACAGCGTTAGCTGCTTACGTAGAAATGTATTCCGATCCTACCGCTTGTCATCAGTATCTAACAAAAACACAAACCTATAACACCCTGCGCATATGTTATAATAATGAAAAAATACGTACAAACTAGAGCACCCAGAAACTTAGCTACAGAATTTCCAGTTTTTTAAATGATCACCATCCTGCTGTAAGCATTATTCAGGAAAGTCAATCATCGAAAGCTTTCAAAAATAGCACCACTATGTATCTGTATTCACTGCAGGCATGACCACTCTTTTTGTTCTTATCCTGTTGTTTCTCACAGTATTTGCCGAACTGTTGTACATAAATGTTCAATATGAAATAACTCCAGTTTCAATATTAAACAACCAGTCTATTTCCTTCTCGTTTAGTGTTTAATTTATGCGCTGAATGTCTTTTGCTCTCGTCTGGGAGCAAGAAGGGCGCAGACTCTTTGTCAGGCATTCATTTGCCTTCTGGTCTGCGCCCTAGGCAACTGTACCACACGTTGTCTGAATAAACTCTTTGACTCTGACTACTTGACAAAGCGAATTGAAATTCCTCCAGAACGGTAAAGTTAGCAAGCGAATCACGAAAACATTGGTTGTCTTGAATGGCTGTGATATCTAGGGGAAGGCAGTTTCGTTCGACATATGGCCGGTGAAGGCAAGACTGAAAGAGCTTTTGTACTGCAATTTACCATGCCAACCGAATGACGGTGATCAGTGCGGCGCGAAATGTGTGCTGGTGTACAAATAAATCATCGCCTAACCTGATGTGATGATGGAACTCGTGAAACAGACTTTTTCGCGGGATCGCCTGATTTTCAGGTGAGATTGTAAGGATGACCAGAAAAATTTAGCTGTTATAGCTGAGAGACTTCCGGTGCGATTATATTTTGAAATCATGAAGCGGAAAACGAGTTGTTTCGTACAAGTTAAATAGGCACTAACAGGTTTCATGCATACGGTTTCATATTGATGCGACATACTGTAGTTTCGAGCGCTGGGAAGTTTTAAACAGTAGAAGTTTTAGCGAACATGCAGCAACGGAGCAGTTACGACGTAAATGCCCTCTATTTGCGACTATCGCGTCATTGATGGTATATTGCAGCGGCGGCTACCATCCCCGCCCTGCGACTGCACAGCCAGCAACACGCAACCTTTCTGGGCTCCTCCACCGCGGCAGAGTTGATGGGGATCCGGCTCGGGCTGGACCTGCTGCTCAACCTCGGCCCTTCGCCGCCCAGGAGTGCTCTGCTGTGCGACTCCCGCGCCACCCTCCGCCGCCTACAATCTAACGGCCGTGGTACCCCACTAGAGCGGGAAATTCGCTCGCGTATCGAGCGCCTCGCGCAGGGAGGATGTGCCGTGCGTGCACAGTGGGTGCCCGGTCACTGCAGCATCGCCGGCAACGAAGAAGCTGACGACCTCGCGACCGCTGCACATCAACTACCTGCCAGCGATCTGCCCCTTGCGCTGGAGGACGTGCGTGCGGCCATCCACGACCATCTCCGAAAGCAGCAACCCGACCCACGCATCGCAGGAGGTGAGCGCATCGACAGTATCACCGGCTGTCGCGCACTTACACGGTCGCAACGTGTAATGATCCTCCACGCGCCCATTCGCTGCGTGTAAGCCCAGGGAACGACGGGAGCGTCACGGAATCGCGACGAGTGATGTGTGTGACGGATGCGGTGCAGTGGAAACACTAGAACACCTGCTCCTTCACTGTGCCGCGTTCGCCGATGCTCGTCGCGATATGCTTGCGGCCTTTAGGGCGCTGGCATACTACCAGACTCCCTCAAGACGCTATTGTGGCCGCAGGGCAGTGCGCGCACTCGTGAGAGAACCTTGGTGAGCCTCTGTGCATTCCTCGAAAACACGGGCTTGACGTCCCGTCTGTTCTCCGTCAGGTAGTTACACGCAGTGACCGAACGCTCCGCGAGTTCTACCTTGAACGATTAATAACTGGACGCCCCAAGTTGTAGCCAACAAAGTGCTGTGCGCCTTTTAATTCCTTCAACATGAACTAATCACGCGCACAACCTGGACACTTTCTTATTTTGTAAATAGTTTGTATATATTACTTCTCCCCCTATCCTCTCTTCCTGTCCCCTCACCTCTTTCACTTCATTTCTCCATTCTGCCTGCTATCCTTTCCGCTGCCCCAGCACAGGTGCTTCAGTATCGATGGCAGATGCCGGGTCTAGCAAAAATCTTTTCCTTCCTTTTTGCTATTATTTTAATAAAAACCACTACCACCACCGCCGAAATGAGCCGATGCAACAGGGGACAGTTACTTTAGTCTCCAATAGTACACGATGAAGAGAAGACGAGAAGACGCGCGCTCATTCTCTCCAAAACCTGACAATGCTTTGTGTTTTGTAAAAACGTGTGCACAAATTCAGAGTTGGGTGGCATTTAAAGAAGTCTTCTGTTTCGTTCTCCCTTTGTTTGAATTATACCGTTAGTTCTATACCCCAGACATAACGTTGGAAATTTCCAATTATGTATTTGCAAGATTTGTAGTTACTGGACAAGTGCTTCAATGTCGTTCAGCTGTATCAGCTTCCTGAACAAGAACGTGTTGTTAATACACTTAGACGGCGTGCTGGCTGCTTTGCCCAAGAAGTTACCCAAAATACGATGATCGACTGTACCCTGATCGCCGATCGCTGACCGACTTTTCCCGTTACCTGTGCAAACCTGTCGTCACAATGTATACGGAGAGGTGCACGATACGGTTGGTCCGTTTAAGGCGTTAAGGAACGCTTCTTTGTTGTGTTAAGAGTGACATAATGGCGAGATGTTTTCACCGTGATTATTTGCGTTCATGGCAAAATGTTCCGCGCCTACTTTCTCTTTCCTGGCATACAATGCGAATCTAGGTTCCGATTTTTCGAGCATAAAGAACAATGCCTTAGACCGTCAATATCCTTCGTTTATTCGTAGGTAATCGTTCGATTAAAGTTAAATAGACAAAGGTTCATTCCACGGGTCTGTCGGCAAATGGGCTGTTCCTAAAGTGCACACGAAAAGAGATTACCACAAGCGAGACTTCTGAGTAACGGGGAAAGGGAGACACAAGGACACCTTGTTGGCTGAGCAAACCCGCCACTAAGACTGCCAGACCATAGTCATTACGGTAGCAAAAGGAAGGTTGTTAAACAACAGCCACTGGCTAGCGAGCATTGTATCAACACTTGTGTGCCTTGGTTGTTTGCCAGCCATACATGTGCAGTGCACAAAAATTCACTTCGTGTCTCCTTGTCGGGAGAAGCGGTATCTACTTTCTCAATCAGTGCTTGACCGTTTATTTGACCGAATAGTTTATATGACGCTGAAACGTGCTTATTCTGGTACGAGATAGCATTGGCAAGGTATATATGCAGTGGTAGCGTAACGAGTGTAGAAGCCAGAATGTTAAAATTATGTCGGCTTATGGTGCGGAGACAGCGTACGAATGGACAACTATAAAATAATGTCATAACAAGAAACAACTTGACGTCATAGCGCACGTCTAGTTTGGCGGGAAAAAATGCTCGAACATCTCGGCAGCCAGAGTGACACACGAGAGAAGGACGTAGTAACAAGACATGATGACTGACTGCAAACACAAATTTTAACGCAAAGGAAAGTGAGCAAGGAGTTCAGGAGGAGGCTCAGTCCGGTAGGCAACGGGTCAACATTGGCAACCAGGGGGAGGCACTCTCTCAACCTTTGTTCATTGTGTTTTGTGCAATCAAGAATCCCGTGTTTCTGCCCTCGCTATAGCATGGAATTCGATTTTTAGATATCCAGTCAAGTACCTCAAAGCGCAGTTGAGGCGTCCACTCATCTAGGGAGACAGTTAAGCGCCCTTCTATCAATCAGTCAAAGACAACGTTATTTCCTCATTCAAGGAAAATTGTACAAAATAAATGAACTGGTAGTCTACATGGCTAGTGTCCGGTCCAATACAAAAGAAGGCATTTGGGCAACCACAATATGAACAAAGATTTCAACAAAACACGTGCAAAAATTAAAATAGCGGAGTCATCCAGTGTCCAATAGAGTACAAAGCAAAGCATTTGGACAACCGCATTGCGAAAATGCAAACTAATATTTGAACAAAATATGTGTATTGGATCCAAACAAGATGAAAATAGTGAAAGCACATTCTTACTTGGTAGTGAAAAATAACTTCGAAGAGAGCTTAAAACTTCTCGCCACTTTGATTTCTACAATCTGTGAATTCCAGACCTTCGTCCTAATGAATTCAATTTGTTTATCGCCGTATTTATTGTTATTCATAGGGAGATTAAAATTATAGTTAGCAGCATGTCTTGTAATTTGAACCAGCAAAATAAATACGCCGAATAGGAGAGGAGAGTTAGTAGTTATTATGCTATTTACTAGATGAGAAATTTTGTAGTCATAAAGAGCAGAAAATTTTACTACTCGAGTTTCTTCAAACATACTGTTGCTTGAACGCTTTAGTGAAGAAATGATTATCCTTAATGCTCGTCTATGTAAACGTAGCAGAGGTATGAGGTAAGCTGGGTAAGTGCGCCTCCATGACTCACAGCAATAGCTTCTGTGACAATGAACAAAAGAAAAACATAAACTCCGTGATATGTTTTGACGGAAGTATTGCCTAGAGTTGATAAGAGCATAACATCGAACGCAACTTTAGTGTAAACATTATTACCTTTAACTTTCCAGCTTAGGTTGTTATAAAAAATGACACGCAGATATTCAAAGGAAGCCACAAATTCAATTAAATTGCTGTTTCTTCATTTGATTACAATCAACGTTTCTTCCTCTCGAATGGAATACAACATAATCCTTTGCTCAAAATCATCAAGGTCTAGAACGTTGTCAACGCCAACGCCAATGAACACAATGAACGCCGACAGCTTTCGCTTTGTAAATCCTGGATTGGCTGAGCTAATCCACATTGATTTTTCTTTTTGGCCAGGGGAGACTTAGATGTTGGCACGCGCGTTACTGCTGTTCCCTACGTGAATCGGCGTGTTCAGCCTTGCCAACTTGTGCACAATGTGCAGCGTGCTCGCGCTTCGACGGTTCCTCGACCTAATCAACACTACTGACTGCCCGGGGAAGGGGCTTCTTTTCTCGGCAAGTCGCGGCACCTCTTTTTTCGCGGGCGCAGCTTGGGCCCAGCAGCCTTTTAGCAGCCAGATTTCCATTGTTACGTCTGTCCGGCACTCGGGTTCTTTACGGCAGCCGTGTCCGATGTGGATGTTTTGTACACACCGCCCTACCAAGAGTGCGAGCTACTCGCCGTAGAGGAAGCCACACACGAACATCTCCAACGCAGCACGCAGGCGCGGCTGCGGGCCAACGTTTATTGCAAGCAATACAGAGGCGGGAAAACCCTCTAGCATGGCACGATGCACTCTTAGGTGGCTGCCCTTACAGGGCAAAGGAAAGTCCTTGGAGCGCTATCCGCTTCAGGGCGTCGGTAATTATCCGGCGCTGGTCAGCAGCAGCGGAGTTGGCCAGGAGAGTCTCCCAGTACGACTCCGCCGTGGTTGGGGATGGAGGATGTGGGAAGGTAGGACATGTGAGGAGGACGTGATAAAAGTCTCCCGGTTTCCCGCAGAGCTTATAGGAAGAGAGGAATTGATCGGGTAGCGGCCATGAAGGAGATATAGGGCTTGGGTTGTCTTCATTGCGGCGCAGTTTTTTCAGTGATGCATCAACTCGCGCCCCACAGCTGGCCGTCATTAAGTGACAGCGTACGTCATCGTGACGCACTCTGTGCAGCTGACAGACACCAAGCTCAACGAAATAATTCCCAGCACTGTTTGAAGGGCGTGTTTGTCTTACTAATCTGCTAAAAGCACACATCGGAGCTTGGAGAGTAACGTCGGGTGCGCTCTAAGCGAGCATTTAAAGTTTTCGCTGCGGGCACGGAGATCCGGCCGTTATATTTTGACAAGGTGAAATCCACGGCAGCAGCAAGACGGCGCTTCACAAACTTAAGTTTCGGCTTGCTTTTTTTTTCTTGCTACCACGGCCTGTTTGCACTAAAACAAAATGTGATTTAAAATAACATAAAAATATAAATGGTTCTTTCAGCGGGAATTGAACTCTGGTATTACACGTTTGGAACGAGTTCACTAACCACTACGGTACGGAGCGCGCGTGTTCTGCCACCCTTAAAAAGGCACCTTGGGAAGGCTTACGTTCGCAGCGATCCTGGCGGAAATTACCCTTTTTTCCTCAATTTTGATACACAGGCGGCATAGGCGTTTGACACACTCTATCTTCTAGTTCACTCTACTGCAGGTTTGGATCACTCTTCAAACAATCAGTCCTGAACTGCAGGTTGAAGCGTCTCTCTGCAACTGTCGAGAGACCCAGAGCAGTCAGCGACATTAACGGGGCTAGCGTCTGACTTAAACGCAAAACTGCTAGTCTCTCTGCGCGGTCAGCGTTCGTCTTACCTCGGAGGCGGAGACAGGCTGTAGCTTTCGGAACACCTCGTAGGTGGCCGAACAGTGGCCGCCGGAGAGACGCGTGCCAGACGACTTCGAGAAGGCACAATCGTCCTGAGACGCGCATGGCGAGTGAAGCTAGTTGTGCGCACACCTCTCAGGAACCCTCAACAAACGCTTCTGAGATCGCCAAAGAAGACAATGGCGACGTTTTTACAGTTCACGGTTCCGGGTGGCTTCCGGCCTGTCTCAACGACGTCACTTCCTCCCGCTTGCAAAAAAATAAATATCACAATGTCGTGGCGGCCGCGTTTCGATGGAGGCGAAACGCAAAGGCGCCCGTGCGCTCTGCTGTGTTAGTGCACGCTAAAAATCGCCTGGTGGTCGTAATATTAAGTGGTTTTTATTAAAATAATAAAAAGGAAGGAAAAGATTTTTGCTAGCCCCGGCATCTGCCATGGATACTAAAGCACCTGAGCTGGGGCAGCGGAAATAAAGTATAGCAGGCAGAATGGAGAAATGAAATGAAAGAGGTGAGGCGACAAGAAGAGGATAGGGGGATAAGTAATATACACAAACTTTTTACACAATAAGAAATGTGTCCAGGTTGTGCGCGTTATGAGTTCATGTTGGAGGAATAAAAGCACACGCGCACAGCACTGTTTTGACTGCAACTTGAGTGGGGCGTCCAGTTATTAATCGTTCAAGGTAGAACTCGAGGAGCGTTCGGTCACTGCGTGTAACTACCTGGCAGAGAACAGAGGGGCGTCAAGCCCTTCACTACTGCCCCTATTTCTCCCTTTCTCTCAGTCTCTCCTTTAACCCTTCCCTTACGGCTCGCTTAAGGTGTCCGCCGGGATGTGAGACAGATACTGCGCCATTTAATTTCCCCAACATTCAATATAATTTAATACAGCTGCCACAGAGCATACAGCCTCCCTCGAGGGGAAATTCTTCGCGTTGGCAGCACCGCTTCTTAACTAGACAGCCCGGCGATGCCACGGTACCAGTGTTTGTAAGCCGCATGTAAGAAATTTTGTTTTAAAAAAGAAATTCTGGCAAGTGGTATTCAATGCTTCACTTAAAAGAAATAAAAAGTTTTTTTTTTTGAGGAAAAGAAATGCCGCTGTAACTGTGTCAAAATTCTCGGTGGATACCCGAAGCGCGCCGTAAGGTAATAGTATAAAGAAGACGGTGAAAGAAGAAGCGAAGAAAAAGGTGCCGTAGTGGAGGTCTCTGATATAATTTCGACCAACAGGGGATCTTTAACGTGCACTGATATTTCCCGGCAAACGGCCGCCTTTGCGTTGGCAATGTTGCTGTCAAAATATAAGTGCTTGAAACTGTTTTTTGTGTTCTACAAACATTCGAAAGAGTAATATATAAGCATTATGTCTATTGTGATATTTTTATACATATAAAGTTCTAAAAAGTAAAATTTATATTAATTTAAATGAAATATAATAAGGGACAAGATAATGTGTATATAATGAATAATAATTATTGGTTTTTGGAGAAAGGAAATGGCGCAACGTCGGTCTCTTATATCGGCGGACACCTGAACTGCGCCATAAGGGAAGGAATAAAGGAGGGAGTGAAAGAAGAAAGGAAGAGGTGCCATGATGGAGGGCTTCGTAGTAATTTAGACCTCCTGGGGATATTTAACGTGCACTGACAGCGCGCAGCACACAGGCGCCTTAGCGTTTTGCCTACATAAAAACGCACTCACCACAGTGGGTTTCGAAACCGGGAACTCCGCATAAGTAGCCGAGCGCGCTAACCACTGAGCCACCGCGGCGGGTAGATAATGTGTATATATTACACTTTTTAATGTGTGAAATATAGGAATAAGTAAAAAACGCGTATATATAACACTTTTAAACGTTTACCGACCACCAAAAGCGATTTCAGGCACTTGTTGCCGGCAGTGGAAACGCTTCAAAGCGCCATGTGGCTATTCCCTGAATTAGCCTAATCGCTGCCATGTGAAGACCGCGCCCCGAACGTGTGACTACACAAGCTGTGCAAAGTTCGGGCTTTCTGTGTGTGTGTGTGTGTGTGTGTGTGTGTGTGTGTGTGTGTGTGTGTGTGTGTGTGTGTGTGTGGGTGGTGCTGCAGAATGCCGATTTGCTGTGGATGTACGAAGAAAGAAGAGAAACTGCTGAAGACCTCTTGTTTTTTGAAGCGAAAGCTGTACTGGCCGCGAACTTGCGCATTTTAGCGTGGCCGCACTCCGAGGAAGCACATCACGTCACAACGCGCGCCTCGCATATCTCGGTGGACACCCGTACCGTGTTTTCTTCTTTCCCTCCCTCATTTATCCCTACATTTACAGCGCGGTAATGGTGTTCACCGAGATATGTGAGACGGTTACTATGCTTTGCGCGCTCGCAGCGCCATCTGGCATGACGTCACACTGCTTGGCTCGACGCCGCCGTTGGGTATGACGTCACACCACGTTCCTCGTTCGCTTGCTGTCGCTTCGCCAGCTGCGTCGCATGTCTGATAACATGTCGGAGGACTAAAAGGAGAGCTCGCGTGCTCCGAAACTACAGTTGTGTCGTCTTTAATGCGACAACATAGCTAGACAAGAAGTATGGTGGAGCTGCCATAAAAAAAAACGTAAACCAATAAGCTCCTGCCTGTGCCCCTATGTATAACAGGCTTAACATAGCTAGACAACCAGACTAACCTGGACTTGCAATCAAGATTAACCAAGGCTAACCATGCTATGCCGTAGCTTTCGCTACGTATATCCTGGCATAGCCGAGCTGAGCCACTGCCAATTTTTCTTCTGGCAATGCGTTTGAGGCTTGGCAGGAAAGGGAAGGAAATGGGCTTTTGTGCCCGTCTCCTTTATGTTCCTGCGTAGCCGCTGCAGCATTGGCGAGAAAAGTACTTCAAGCGGGCCACTATCACGGCCTCGGCTATAGTGCACCCTAGAATAAACTACGCACTATACCTCGGGAAGAGATTATTCGTTTTGACGAAATTTGAGGAACGAAAAGGGGCATTTTTTGTCTTGCGACAGCATGCCTTTTGGCATAAAATAGTAATTTACAAACAAAAATACACTCAATAAGGAAGGAATCCGCCGCGAGGGCTGAGTGGTTAAGGCCCTCGTCTACTGATCCGTAGTTCCCGCGTGCGAATCTCACCACGGCGGCTGCGTTTCGATGGAGGCGCAGCGCAAAAAATTGGCTGTGGTTTAGCTCTGGTTTAATTGCGAAAGCTTTGTTTCCTTGGCATGCCGTATAAGCAGCGTCTCATTCCGACGGTCTCGAGAACTCAAACTGGTCTCTTCCGCAGTTGAAGATTAACCCGCCGCGGTGGCTCAGTGTTTAGGGCGCTCGGCTACTGATCCGGAGTTCCCCGGTTCGAACCCGACCACGGCGGCTGCGTTTCTATGGAGGCAAAACGCTAAGGCGCGCGTGTGCTGTGTGATGTCAGTGCACGTTAAAGATCCCCAGGTGGTTCAAATTATTCCGGAGCCCACACTACGGCATCTCTTCCTTTCTTTCACTCTCTCCTTTATCCGTTTCTTTACGGCGCGGTTCAGGTGTCCAACGATATGAGACAGATACTGCGTTATTTCCTTTTAAAAAGAAACAAACCAACTAGTTGAAGAGTCACTCCGGGACGTGGCACGATTTCTTTAGCCGCATCTTCGTCATGACGCTTCCCGAGCTGTGCGGCGTGTTCTTCTGGCGTCTCTTGAGCGCGATCTCTCTTCCTAGCTTCGTTCTGTCGTTGTTGCGTCTCTTTCGCGCACTACATAACGGCTACAATACACTGACGTCGCTGTTGCTCCGCCAGGTGGCTGCCGGAGCATACGGACGCGTCTCACGTCGGCTCCGTAGTTTTCCACTGTTTTGTGCGGTTTTTTGACTGTTCATGGACTCAAAGTGCCGCAAACGGTTCGTGAAGGTGTTGTGCATCATTTTCGTCCACTTTGCTGGACTTCCAAGTCCGAAACTTCTGCTTGACACGGAGCGGCAGACGCTTCGCTAGGCCTCGCAGTAGGCCTTGCTGGTACCTGCCGCGATTGGGCTAGGCTAGGCCTAGATTCACAGTGCGCACATGTCTTCACCAAACGCTGAGCCTGCCTGCAGCAGCAGGGTGTACCAAGTCGGCGGAGAAGCAATCTCGCCTGAAGAACTCGCCACGGATCCTAGATGGACCAAGGCCCTAACAGCCCGTAGACTGGCGCACTGAGCACCGCTCCACGAGGTGGTGGTGGTGAAAAACTTTAAAAGTAGAGCAAGGCTTAATTGTTACATCCTAGTGATGAGATTGCTCTTGGATGCGTGTCGTGGCCGGAAAGTGATGCTTCTCAGCGACTTCCAAAGCCCAGTCCACTAGCTGCCGTTGGGCAGCCTGGTCAGAACTGGACACCACAGGCTCCCATCGCTCGAGGTCTGTGAGTTGCCAATCGGCTGGTGGAAGGAGCTGAGAGCAAGAATAAAGAATGTGTGAAAAATCCGCTTTCGGAGCGCCGCAGAGGGTGCATACTGGCGTGAACAGTCCCGGGTGAACCAGGGCTAAGTGGGCAGGGGAGAGGAAGGTGCGGGATTGTAGCTGTCGCCACGTCACCTGCTGCAATTTAGTGAGAGACTTGTGCGGAGGGGGATACGTTAGCCGTTGCTCACGGTAGTGTAGAGTGATCTCGTGATACGCGACCATTCGATCTCGAGCGTCTGTCTCCCCAGGCGTCGGCGGCTCCTGCTCGGCTGACGAAACCTCGAGCTAAAGAATGAGCCGCCTCGTTACCTGGGTGGCCGGCGTGGGCCGGGACCCAGAGAAGCTGAATAGGTCGGGTAGGGGCGGGAGACCGGCTTAGAAGCCGGAGAGCGGGTTCGGAGATGCGGCCTTTCACAAAGTTGCGGACCGCGGTCTTTGAGTCGCTGAAAATGTGGGTCGCCGATGTAGTAGCGATGGCTAAGGCTACGGCTGCCTCCTCCGCTTCCACAGGAGTGGAGGCAATGACAGTGCCTGCCGTAATAGGGGTGTACGATTTGGACACTACCGCCAGGGCAAAGGCGGAAGAGGAGGTGTATGAGGCTGCGTCGACGTAGACGCTCTCCGGCTGTGCGCCATAGTGTTTGTGTAGGGCTGCAGCCTGAGCAGCACGACGAGCCGTGTGATGCTCGGAATGCATGTTCTTGGGGAGGGGGTGAATGGTGATGAGGTCCCGCGCGCGGTGTGGGAGGGAGAAGGTGTGGGTATAATAGCCAGGGGGGTGTAGGCCAATGGCATCAAGAATGTGACGGCCGGCTAGGGTGGAGGAGAGCCGATCAAGTTGGGCAGATCGATGGGCCTCGGTGAGCTCGGCGAGGGTGTTGTGTACGCCCATCTTAAGAAGGCGTTCATTCGACGCGTGCTGGGGGAGGTTGATGGCCGTCTTGTACGCCTGACGGATGAGGCAGTTGACTTTGTTCTCCTCTACTCGGGAGAGGAAGAGATAGGGCAGGGAGTATACTACCCGGCTAAGGACGAAAGCCTGGATCAGGCGGCGGAGGTCGTGTTCCTGCATGCCGCGGTGTTAGCGAATTTTCTGATGAGGCGAACGGTTTGTTGAACGGTAGCAGTGAGCTTGGTGATTGTGGTAGTGTTCTTGCCATTGTTCTGGCGAAGCATCCCCAGGATGCGAACTTTGTCTACCTTTGGTATGCGGGTGGCAGCAATGATGTCATCGATGCCAGGTGGGGGAGTTTTGTCCAGTCTTCCCCGAGGGGGCGAAGGACCAGAAGTTCCGATTTTATAGGAGAGCATGCAAGGCCGACCTGATGGGCATAGGAGGTCACCACATCTTCCCCCGCTTGTAGTGTCTCTTGAATGGTGCCGACATTACCCGTGGAGGTCCACAGGGTGATTTCGTTGGCATATAAAGAGTGCGAGAGGGCGGGAATGCCTGAAAGAGCCTTTGCCATGGGGATGAGAGGTATATTAAATAGAAGCGGGGAGAGTACCGATCCCTGAGGGGTGCCTCGGCTACCGAGGGTGAAAACAGGGGAGGAGAGTGAGCCAAAAGTGATTTCAGCTGTGCGGTGACGGAGGAAGGCTGAGATATACTGATGGGTACGAGTGCCGACGTCCAGGGACGACAGGGCGTCTAAGATGGCCGAATGATGTACAGTGTCGAATGCCTGTTTTAGATCCAGGGCCTGAACCGCGCGCGTGCGCCTCGTGTTTCGGGGGTGGAGGACGTCTTCTGAGAGCTGAAGCATGATATCTTGGGTGGAAAGGTGGGGACGGAAACCAACCATCGTTGGGGGAAGAGGAGGTTGTCGTCCATGTGTTCCTGGAGGCAACCAAGGACGAGGTGCTCAAAGAGCTTGCCGATGCAAGACGTAAGGGAAATGGGACGGAGATTCCTTATCTCAAGAGGCTTTCCTGGCTCGGGGATGAGCGTTATGACGGCATGGGTCCACTGCGAAGGGAGGGTTCCCGTTCGCCAGCCCGCCACCTCGAGCTCGCCTCTCAATCCACCGGACGGACCCGCCACACCGGCCAAGCCCAAGCAAGGCAAGTCTCCTCCACCAACTTAAAGCGTCAGGCTCCGCTACCCAAGTTACCCGCCTCACACCTGAAAATTATCTACCGCCCGAGTGGGGGCCTAGATCTCCGCAAGCACAATGGGGCTACATCCTATCCCTCGTATGCACGGCAGTGAAACTCCCCATAGAGGCAGTATGTCAACAAGACGCCATATGCATAAATCCTCGAAACAACTCCTTCACCATCAGTACCACATCAGAGTACAGAGCGGAACACTACGTTATGCTACAGTCTCTTCAAATCTCCAACATGACCTTCCCATTAAAGGCCTACATCGCCCAACCAGACAACGCCATCCGAGGCGTTCTCTACAACGCCATCTACAAACAGACGCCTGAAGAGATAGTTCAGGAACTTAAGACTTTCAACAAAAGTAGTTCGTATGACATTATGGACGCCAGGCATTTGGGCAAGACTAAGTCCATACTCGTCACTTTCGTCAACACAAAGTCGGTTCCTAAGCAACTACGTTTTTACGGAGCCGTACATAACTGCTATTCCTATCTGCCGAAAGCCGAGTCATGCTTCAACTGCTGGAAAGCCGGTCACAGAAGCGACGTCTGTATCCAGCTCAAGCAAAATCTCTGCCAGCGCTGTGGAGAGCCTCATTCCCCAGTCGAGCTGCCCACGTGTGCAGCCAAATGCATCATCTGCAAAGGATCCCACTTCACGGGCTCCAAGGACTGCAAGCAGCGTTTCAACCGACCGGGCAATAAAAGACCGACACCCAAGGATGATACGACAAAGAACGCAACCCTCTGGAAATCCCGCCGCAGGCAGCGATCAAGCTTGAGAAGCCGTGCCAACTCCTGTCACCGGTGGCGGTCCCGGCTCGAGTTCTTCCCACACCTGACCAGACAGCCCAGGTCTGAGAAACAAGGAAAGACCGGACGGTCAGCAACTGACAAGAAGGTTAGCTGGGGTCCGCAATCTCCTTCCCTTGTCCGTGAGAATATTCAATTTAAAGCGCAGCTCGAACAGCAGAGGAAGCAAATTCCACATCAGAGTCAAAAAATCAATAGCGTTAGCGAGCATCATCAATTGCTACTACATAGTATCCCGCCAACAGAGAAAATGAAAAATCCCTCAAGATATCCCCTCTCTCACCCGGGTAGCTAGACCATAGAACTCACCCACCCAAAACACACCTGCCAAGCGCAGAGCAAAAGAAAACACTACCACTGAGGACGTCACAACGTTAGGGATCCTGATCAACGCGATCACTATTCTCCAAAAGAAAAATGGAAAAGAAATTCGAAGGCAGGACCAAAGACATGAGCACATAGACGAGCAATCTCAACAACAGAATGACGACGCTCGAGCAGATATTTAGCGCCGATGACGCCATTGCTGCTCAGGTGCAGAGCAAAATGGACCAAGTGTTTCCCCCACATAAATCAAATTCAACCCATTCGATTTCAGACCAGTGTATGATGGCAACAAACCACAAGGAACTTAGAGTGTGGCAGTAGAATTGCAGAGGATATCGCTCCAAGCGAAGCAATCTGCAACTCCACATTCAATCTCTCTTCGACACAGAAGTCCCCACAGTCATCGCACTACAGGAAACTCAAGCTCCTGACAGATTAGTCAAGTACACTCCCCACACTCCAATGAACAAACCCATTCAAAGGGTAGCAACCCTAGTTCACAGAGCATACATCCCTACAGATCACCGCATAGAGGTTGAAGGCATAGATGGTCACCTAATAGAACTCCTTCCCAAAACTAGAAATAGCACTAGCCTATACATCCTCAACACATATAGCAGCCCGAAAGGCAAAGCAGCGCCCTCCTCACAACCACACGCAAAGTGCTCCATATCAGCGCTGAACACCCGCTTATAGTGCTTGGTGACTGTAATGCCAGACACGTAAGCTGGGGGTGCACATTCAACTGCAGGAAAGGAGCACAGCTCTGGACACTAATTCAGAACGAGGGACTCACCCTCGTCAATAATCCGCAACAACATACGCGCATCGGTAACAGCGGGCAACAAAACAACACTCCCGATCTCACACTCTCAAAAAATATCACAAAATGTCAATGGTCGCACACGCAGACCTCCCTAGGCTGCAACCATTACATAATTGCAACCTCACTCTCGCTAAACTCAGTCACCCCTTCATCAAAAAGAAGCTGCAGATTACAGACCGGGGAAAGTTTCGGAACCTCCGGAACGACGCCCCCCCCCCTCCCCAAATCAAACACCTTGCGAGGTCATGGCAGAGCTCACAAAGGACGTCGCTACAGCGACATCTGAGATCACGAGCAATCGCGAATCGGACGCGGTCGACAGCAGACTCCTTCACATGTGGGAGGCTCACTCCGGCCTGCAGAAACGATGGCTTCGTAACAAACACAACAGATCACTCAATATAAGGATATCAGCCTTGATCAAGGAAATAGAGGCACACGCGGCACAACTAACCCGTCAGCAATGAGGTCAGCTATGCAACCGCATGGAGGGGAACCTGGGCCTAATAGACACATGGAAATTTCTGCGCTGCCTTTTAGAACCCCACAACACGGAGAGTACGCAACATCGTAATGTAACGCGCCTCATTCACAGAATAGGTATGGATGATGATGTCCTGATCCAGAATCTCAAAGACAGGTGCCTCACAACTCCCAAATTACTCCTCCCTTCCTACTTGGGCGTAGAAAAGTCCGAGGTCGACGCGGACATAACAACGTGGGAGGTTAGAGCAGCAATGTTCTAACTTCGCACCATGTCTGTGCCAGGAGCAGACAGGATCACAAACAAAACAATAATAAATTTGGACGAGAACTCCATCCAAGTCCTAAAATAACTGTTCAACAAGCACTGGAAGGAAGGTACTCTTCCCTACGAGTGGACCCACGCGAGGGTCACTTTCATCCCCAAGCCCGGAAAACCGCTGGACCTGTTAAACCTCAGGCCAATCTCCCTCACCTCATGCTTGGGAAAGCTATTTGAGCACGTATTCCTAAACAGAGCAAAATTACATGCAAACAAAGAACTCTCCCCACACAATGCTAGTGTTCCGAAGCCATCTATCAACACACGACGTAATGCTTCAAATCTCAGAACAAATCCTACATCCCAGACATGGCAAACGCACACGAGCACTGCTAGCGTTAGACCTCACTAAGGCGTTTGACAATGTCCAACACACAGCCATACTGGACGCCTTATACAATCTAGGAGTCGGGACTGGAACACAGACCTACATAGCAGCTTTCATACGAGACCGCAAAGCGGAAATCAAACTAGGCCCTATAGAGTCCCCCTCCTTTCCTCTGGGCAGCAGGGGGACACCCCAGGGGTCAGTCTTATCTTCCCTACTTTTCAACATCACTCTCATTCCCATGGCTCGCAAGCTAGAGCGCATCTCAAACCTCTCCCGCTCCTATGCAGACGATATTGCCTTAGGACCACTATGGGCAATGTTGGGGCCATGGAAGAAACCCTTCAAGCAGGAGCGAACGCGGTACTGGAGTGCGAAGCCTTTATAGGCCTCGCATGCTCATCTGCTAAGTCTGAACTCTTGCTACTCCACCCGACCCTGAACCGCAACAGGAAGGAAAGCCCCTCCATACACCTCGAGGTCAATGGTCTACAAGTGCCAGAGGTTGAAAAGATACGCATCCTAGGCCTATTCTTACAAAACAAAGGACGCAACATGGAGACCCTCTACAAACTAACAATCACGACATATCAAACCATCCGACTGATTAGAACAATAGCCAACAAGCACCGAGGCATGCATGAACATGACCTGAGGCGGCCGGTGCAGGCACTCGTGATTAGTCGGATGGTTTACTCCCTTCCCTACCTCTACCTCACAAAGGTGGAAGAGGAGAATGTAGGTTCACTAATAAGACAGGCATACAAGTCAGCCTTAAATCTCCCGCAAAGAGCTCCCATCACTCATCTCCTACGCATGGGAGTACACAATACTCTACAAGAACTAACTGAAGCTCATCGCATGGCTCAGATTGACAGACTCTACTCCACAAATACAGGTAGACACATTCTCACCTCTCTAAAGTTCCAGTCAACAAGTCCACCTCCAACAACACTCACGCGATCCCAACACACATCAGGGACAAACTCATAGTTCACCCTCTGCCCAAGAACGTACACCCAATTCACAACCAGGCCAGACGCGAAGCTCGTACCAAGGCTTTTCACAAAGCTCATGCAAACGACAAAGACGCGGTCTACGGGGACGCGGCAGAGTACACCCACAATTCGTCCTACGCCATCACTGCAGCATCGCATGACCTCAAACACATTGCTTCGTGCTCGATTAAGGCAACAACCTCACTTGAAGCCGTAGAAGCAGCCACAGCGGTTTCCATTTCCTCCTCCGCGGCCACACTCATTCTGAGTGACTCTAAAACAGCACTCACGAATTTTGCAAGGGGACAGGTTCATTCTACCACCCGAAAAATTCTCAATTCTTGCTTAACAGAACACCGACCAGTTCAAATTGTTTGGGTGCCAGCCCACGCAGGCAACCCCGGCAACGAAGTGGTCCACTCTCTTGCTCGAGCGTACGTGAACCCAGCAGGGCACACCGTAGACCGGTGTAGCGCTGAGACCGGCTCGTCACCTATCATGAAATAACCCTCCATTACAGGGAGCAAAGACTCGTCTATGCCCCACCACATATCTCCCTTTCGAAAGAACAACAAACTACCTGGAGACAGCTCCAGGCTCGCACATTCCCTTCACCGGCTTGGTTAACCCTTATCCATCACGGCCAATACAGACCCGAATGCTCTCTTTGTGGGGCTCCGAGAGCCAACTTTGAAGACATGTTATATTTCTGCCGAGAATTCCAACCATCATCTCGCTGGAACCTTACGGACAAAGAGGGTTGGGAGATCGCGGTCTCCAGCTCCGAACCAGCCTCACAAAGGCGGCTGGTAGAGTGGGCTGAAGAGGTCGCCGCACGTCGTTGACTGTTGGCCACCACCCGGGATCAAGAGCCATACCAACCCTAGGCAGTGACTCATCCATAAGGCTCATCAATAAAGTTTTCACCTACCTTGCTGGTGCTGATAGGAAGAAATAAAAGGAAATTGCAGGGGCTTGCCTACTGGCTCAAGCCGAGCCACGCTCGCTGCCGCGTGCTGAAAGTAGGAGAGTTAAAGGATAGGAGAGCAAAGATAAAACGAAAGGCGCACGCTAATATTGTTACGTGGCGACCAGCCGAAGAATGAGGCGAGATGGACGATGGCAGTGAGATTATTTTTAATGGCGGCTGGCCTAGCGCGAGCGCTCCGTCCCGCGCCGCTGCCAGCGTCGTCGTCTTCGTGACACTACCCGGGGCTGCAGAGCGATCGTCCCGATCGTGAATCGAAGACATCGACGAAGAGATGCGCTTGATGGTGATAGGTCACAGGACGGTACAACAGAAATGGCATGGTGGTGAAGTGCTGGCCGGCACGATGAAAGAGATGGGCGAATGAATCCTGGTTCACGAAGCTTACGGGCCGCTGGTCGCCAGGAGCCGACGGTCGAAGCCCTTGGACGCACCGAACGGCAGGGGCCGGGGGGGGGGGGGGCTGTGTTTTTACGTGTGGACAGCGTCTCGGTCCGGTCGGGTCATGGGATCAGGTCGCAGCGGCGCCGTCGTGTCGCCGTATCTTGTGATCAAGGCGGGGGACGGGGTTGGGGTGAGCGGCGAGGACGGTGCGGGCTTGGCAGGCTGGGACAAGGCCAGGTGGCGCGGATCAGGAACTCACGGCTGACGACCACGGTCGACGCAGGACACCGAAGCTCCGAAACCAGGATGGGGGATGATAGTTCGCACCTCCACCAAATGTTACGTGGCGACCAGCCGAAGAGTGAGGCGAGATGTACGATGGCAGTGAGATGATTGTCAATGGCTGCTGGCTTAGCGGGAGTGCTTCGTCCCGCACCACTGCCAGCATCGTCGTCTTCGCGACAATATGCACCGGGATGATCCCGGAGGCAGTGCAATACCAGGCCGACCCGTGCTAGAGTGCTTCAAGCCAAACACTCCGCTACATTTCAAAAATAAGTTTAATATCTAAGGACCCGCAATAATAATACAAATTGTTTTTTGGGGGGGGGGGGGAAGAAAATGGCCCAGTATCTGTCTCATATATCGTTGGACACCTGAACCGCTGAAAGGAGTGAAAGAAGAAAGGAAGTGAGTGGTGCCGTAGTGGAGGGCTCCAGAATAATTCTGCCCACCTGTGGATCTTTAACGTGCAATGACATCGCACAGCACACGGGTGCCTTAGCGTTTTGCCTTCAAGGACCCGCAGCAGATATTAAATCAGGTATGAGACGAAGCGCATATATATACCCCCTCCAAAGCGACACCTCCTCTCCCTCTACCGCAGCGCAGCACATGTGGTGGAGCGAGCACTGACGGCTGCGGCATCGACGGCGGCGCCAGTGTTGCTTTCAGTGTTGCTTTCGCAGCAAAAGGCGCGCGTGTGTTGTGCGATGTCAGTGCACGTACGCCTAGGTGGTCGAAAATTTTCTGGACAACTCTAATGCAGACGACGCATACTTGAGCGGCTGGTCATTGGCTACCACTGCCAACATGACAAGAAGGACATAATCCTGCGTAACGTCACGGACGGCATCCAAGTCGCTCCAGTCCTGTGAATCGTACACCCGGCGTACAATCAAGCCAGAAGACGGGCAGCCGCGGCCCTGCTGGGAGTCTACGGAAAAGCGAGGGAAGCGCTCTTCGGGAACGCTGCCGAAGATTAAGACGATCGACGATACGCCGTTGCGGTCGTCGACACTGCCGGAAAGCTCATCCATTCCGCCAGCGTAATTTCCCGACACGCCGAAGTGGCCGAGGAATTAGCCATCGCACTTGCCATATCTGATCACGACTGCGGGCTCGTTACGGACTTGTGCACAGCCATAAAGAATTACGCCAAGTGGAGAATATCCGTGGAAGCTTGCCGAATAATCAAGAACCTTATACGCTCACCGGACAACAAGGTCGAGCTAGTTTGGTTCCCCCCACACATAGGAGACGACGCTCCGCACCTCACCAACCTCAAAGAGATCGCTCACTTCGTCGCACGAGGTTTCGGAAACCGTGCCGGAGAGAGCCATGGTGAAGACGGGGTGAGATATAGGTGACAGGCTTCAATGAATCAACCAAAGCCTTCTACCTGGCCCGCCGGACCTTTCCTCCGCAAAGCAACAAACTGTGTAGAGCTCAGGCAGTCGCCTGAGCAAACGCGTACCCGAATCTGCTGCAACACGAGGTGATCTACCCCGAAATATATAACGCCAACACATGCAAAGTCTGCAAGACAGGCGTAGCCATACTAGAACACATACTCTGGGAGTGTAAGGTACATCTAACCAATGTTAATCCCGAAACCCCCTCGTCGAGGTGCTCCGCCACTCTTTGTAGCACCAGCCTCAATGACCAATTCTGGGTCCTCCAGCAGGCCCTCGAGGCGGCAAAGAGACAAGATCCCGACGTCCAATAGTGGGAACCTAGGCCCGGTCGGGCTAAACCCTGCTGGACACTATTATTATTAACATTATTATTATTATTACTGCTGGACACAAGTTAATACTCACTCACTCACCTCCACTGCGGCACCACTTTCTTCCTTTCTTCTTTCGCTGCCTCCTTTACCCCTCCCCTTATAGGGCGGATAGGGTGTACACCTAGATATGGAGACAGTTGCTTTGACATTTCATTTTCTCAAAACCAATTTTCATTTTTTTTCGTTTTCTTCCATCCAATGGTATTGGCCGATTCTCATGACCCTGAAGAGAATGGGTATCACAATGAAGAAAGGTGTCTATTCCTCGACCATAGAGGAATGAGATTATCTTCTACCACTACCTGCTTTGTCACACTAGCAGGGCCATAAGAATCGGCCGACACCATGGGCCCGAAGGGAGTACCTTGACCAGGGGAAAGCTGCTTGGTTCTTTAGGTATATCCGACTATTGTGTACACCACACAGACAGCAGAGGGACTGAAAGGTCAAGGGAATATGTTGTCGAAAACTGGGCAGCACGCGGGGGTTGAGTGGCGATGGCGCTCGGCTGCTGTCCCGAAAGGCGCGGTTTCGATCCCGGCCGTGGCGGTCGAATCCCGATGGAGGAGAAATTGTAGAGGCCCATGTACTGTGCGATATAAGTGAACGTTAATGTACTCCAGGTGGCCGAATTTTCCGGAGCCCTTCACTACGACGTCCTTCATAACCTGAGTCGCTTTGGGTCGTTAAACATGGATAAACCATAAGCCCACATAAGAAGGTAATTTGCTGTCAGTCCAATCTGCATACTTGATAGGAACGTGTGCGGAGCGAACTGCACGAAAGTGAGATTTACAAGGCACTGCGACAAATTACATACACCGGTATATGCAGCTTCCTTATGTAGAAGACAAAAAATTCTGGAAACCTTGAAGCTTCAAAGCCTTCCATTCGCGTCACCGTGATAGCCCTATTTGGCGGGCGACTCGCACATGTTGAATGTGACCGGATCATGAGGCAGGAAGAAAAAAAGCTCTGCACTTAGGAGCGTTACTGAGGTTAACGACCCCTGCTGCCCGACCAATGCCCGCGGGCACAGCGTCCTGTCCTTTTTTGCGGCTACGCTGCAGCAAATGTTCTACACTGTGGTTGGAAACCTCCCCATACAGGCAACAGAATTAGCATGTATCTGTCAGAAGTTTAAATGTTATTGGACAGTTTCGCAGCAAGCAACAGATTTTCTTATACATTTTTTAGTAGTAGTGGTTTAATAAATTAATAATAAAAAAGGAAGGATAAGATTTTTGGTTGCCCCGGCATCTGCCATCGATACTGAAACACCTGAGTTGGGGCAGCGGAAATAATGGGTAGCAGGCAGAATGGCGAAATGAAATGAAGGAGGTGAAAAGACAGGAAGAGAGGATAGGGGGAGAGGTAATATACACAAACTTTTTACACAATAAGAAATGTCTACAGGTAAAATGAGATTCAAAATTAGATGAGCGCTTTCTTCGGAACAGCTTGATGAGCGCTGAGCTGCAATGGAACACAGCTCAGGCAGTTAGTTAGCTAGCTGTCTGGTTAACTAATACCAAATTGGTAACTTTCCGCTAATAGTTTTCGGTTCCTTGTTTTGCTCAGAGGCTTGCAGTCCACCGAAAGTAAAATTCTATCAGTTTTTACATTTCTCGTAAAAACCCTTCTCGTCTGCGCTGCTACGCCAACCATGCCGCCAGAGAGCGCTAGCTGCGCCTTTTGCAAATAAAGTGCCACCGGCCTCGAGACCAAAAATATGGGCAGCTTTGAGGCGTATGCACTGGTGTAACTATCATGCCTTGAAGAGAGGAAGTGGGTTCAGAAAGAAAGAACAAGAGAGAAAAACTTGGTTTTCAGGAGGAGGAGAAAGCTTCATTGTACTCTGCGGTTTTGCGGCGTCTTCAAAGACGTTCTCTTTTTCGTTGCATCCCCTGTAGTCTTCTCTTCCCACTCAAAGTCAGCACGACGAACACCGAGCGAGCATCTACACGTAACAAGCGATGCACACCTCTCAATGAACAGCACTCCGTGGTGCAGACTGGCTATAACACAAAGATTAAAACAACAAACGTAATCAATCCCAGAATACGAGTGTGCAACTCCGGGGGCACCAAGTAAATCGATATTATACAGCGCTAACTTACGAAAATTTCCATTCCGAAAATCTACCTTGCAGCAAGAAAAAGCCAGCACATAGCTGGTGAGGAGCGGCTTACCATCACAGGTTTCACACCGATTGCCTTTAGCGCGCGTTAGAAACAACATAATGCGGACGGCTTGCGGGAGGCGCAGCGGTGGAGCCAATGCTGCCACCGGACGGCGCCGTCGGGCGGAACTCGGCGTTTTACATGCGCCGCGTTGTAAATAACTAAGATATTTGCAAACGCAGCTTCGCTCTGCCGATCAACGCGTTACTTCGTTCGTTGCACCCAGGGGCCGTTCGTTGCCGTAACCCACAACTGTGGCAAGCTGTGTGACAACGGCGGACCGCGGTTAGACTGCCCTTATAAAACAGGTATAAAACAGTGCTGGAAGTGGCTGTAGCTCTGCGTGGATGTGAACTGTTAAAGGCAAAATTATTGCAAACGGTCAAAAAATAAAATGACCAAACGAGAAATATTAATGGAATTACTACTCTGTGTAAGCACCTTAAAGGTATTCTGCCCACCGCAAGTTTATCTCACAGAAAAACCAAAATGTAGGGAGCAAGTGGCAGCGGGTGTACGTTGCGCTGATCCTTCGTTCACCAAAGCGCGGGATGGAACTTAGCAAGCGAACAAAGCCGGACGGCCGGCCGACTATCCGCGGATGGCGTCACTTCCGCCAGTTCTCCCTTTTTGGCGAGCACCCCCCCCCCCCCCCCCCTCATCCGCCCAGGCCTTCTGAAAGCCACGCGGGAATGTCGGCGGCGGGTATTTCACCAACCATTTCGGCGCTTTTCACGGACTGAATAGAGAATAGAATTGAAAAGCATGATTTATAAGCTCGTTTCTTCCCAATCAGCTCCCCTGAAGACAACTGGAGAAGAGGACAGAAAAAAAGGAGGGAAAGTAAATTCCTCCAACGCATGGTCCAAGCCTTCTAAAACATTTCTAAAAGTGGACGAACTATTCATTGACAATAACTTTTTGTGAAAGGAAATGGCGCAGTATCTGTCTCACGTCTCGGCTGTCACCTGAATTGCGCTGTAAGGGAAGGGGTAAGTAGGGACTAAGAGAAGGAAGGAGAAATGAGGTGGCGTAGTGGAGGGATCGGGAATAATTTCAACCGCATAGGGATATTTAACGTGCCCAGACATCGCACAGTAAAAGGGCGCCTTAGCGTTTCGCTTCCATCGAAACGCTGCCGCAGCGATCGCGTTCCAACCCAGGTACCCCCGAACAGTAGTCGAGCGCCCTAACCACTGAGGCATCGCGGCGGGTGCTGCTGAGTATCTGTCAGCTTTTAATGCGAGAATATTTCTTGTCTTTATTCAGAAAGAGGGATGAATGCGTGCGACTGAGCAAGCGAGAAACGCGCACATGCTGACGTCCGGCCGCGCGCAGTGCACTCTTGCTGGTGCTTCACGCTCTCAGCACCATGTGGCGATACGGTCTATGGACATTGCGGAGCGCTACGGAATGCATACTTCACTGCGCGCTGTTCTTACTCATTCATGTTCAATGCGGCACTACAGAACAAGGTATGCGGTTTGTTTCTGAAAAAGTACACAAATAAAGCGCGTGAAGAATGCGTGCGCTTACAGTGACTACTTTACGCAGCATAAGGCGCCTGCGCATGAGAGCCTTTCATGATTAGTTGTTCATCGCTGTATGTTAGTGCCTTCGAGAGTATGTTTTCCACTTTGCAAACACCAACTGCCGCGGTGGCTCAGTGGTTAAGGCGCTTGTGTACTGAGCCGGAGTACCCGGGTTCAAACCCGACCGCAGCGGCCGCGTTTGGATCGAGGCGAAGGCGAAACGCAATGGCGCCCGTGTGCTGTGCGAATTTAGTGCACGCTAACGATCCCCAGGTGGTCTAAAGTATTCCGGAGCCCTTCAATACGGTACTTCTTTCTCTCGTATCTTTCACTCCCACCTTTCCCCCTTCCCTTACGACGCGGTTCCAAAGTCCACCGGCATATATGTGAGACAATTGCGGTACCATTTTTTTCTCTCAAAAACCAATTTCACAGTTTTTTCTTTCACTCTTGACGAAAACTGGCTGCATTTTAGGTGTTTTTTTCCGGAATTGTTTCGCTTCCTTACCATGGGTCGGTCCTCCTTCCATGCGGCAGTGAGCGAACAGAGCTGCGGATGACGATGATGATGATGATTATAATACCAACTTTATTTTCTACCAGATAATGAGGCCCCCTACTCCCCGCCCACGCAACGCAGGCCTGGGTGACGGGGGCTGTGTCCTCCGCGACTAGAAGGAGGCAAATAGGTCTTGACTCCTCGCGGCTTCTTCTGCCAGGCGAATGGCTTGCTGCTGTGGTCCAGGGACCTTGCTCCGCAGCAGAGCTTCCCAAGTTTCTCTACAATTTATATTTTCTTTAGCTGCGGATTTAAGTCGTCACGTCACAAGTTGCGACAGCCAATGGTAGACGTGCAAAAGTGTGACGCTGGCAAACTAGCTTTTCAAAGTATGACTCTTGGCGAATCCAGGTTGTCACCGTCCGGGCTGCGCACTTACCTTTCTTCACAGTTTAAGAGAGTCCCTTACAGCTCAGGTGTACACTTATGGCGAGACAGTTACCTCAACTTGACCTTCTCCATCACCTCCACCTTACACTATAGTAATAGGAAAGAAGGCTACGCAAATAAAAAAAAACGGTCCCACCTAATCGATAGGACGACAATACAAAACTATGTCTCTTTATTCATATGCGGATTAAATGCAATGAACCTATGCCACGAAGGTCTCTAGGGCTTAAACATGTTAAAAGAGCGCCAACCACTTTAAATAGGGCTATAGAAAAAGACTCAAAAAAAGCTGGAGAGCTCATCTTGAGTGCACACCTCGCGTGTGCAAAAGATGGAATCTCGGCCGCATACGTACTGACAGGCGACATGAAATTGTAAAACAATATATTGAATTATGGAAACCATAATGTATAAAATGTATTGGGAAATAAGCTAGAAAAGCAAATATTATAAGCTATTGGCAAGCAACCGAACATTCACGACGGATGAGCTTTGTCCACGCAAACTCCGAGGTGTGACCAAGAATTTTCGCACAATCTCTAACCAAACTGGAGCTCTATTTGGTTGTCAGTGAATGCGTATTGCGAAAAATGCAATAGTCAATTATTCCCAGCAAAACAGATCTAACAATCAATCCGAATAAATTTACATACGCACTCTCAACACATAAAAGGTAAACGTGGAACTGAGCTTTTGATGAGAGCGGTCGCACATCAATGAAGAAGTTATTACAAATTAACACGAGGCATAAATAATCTGAAATTATTCTTGAAACTGACGATAATGAAATATTTACAGTAATGAGAACAGGATATTCACTTCAGCGATGAAAAAATATTCGCGTGTTGTGCGGTGTCGACAAAAGTTGAACACCAGGCGGTCGAAATTATGTCCGAGCACTCCGCTACAGAGTCTTCGCCCCCACCATTTTCGTCTCTTCCAATAACGTTTCTACGATGACCCAATGCACATTCAACAATCGGCAGTAATCAAAACTAATTGCGCACTATCGGCATTAAAAGCCAACAAGCACGAACGCTAGTGCCCCGGCAAGCGGTTACACACGCGCAGAAATATACAGAATGAAAAACCAGGGGCAGTAGATATGGAAAAAAACTCAACAATGGCGCGAACCCCAATAAGAACAATGACACCAATACACATAAAAAACGCACTTAAGCTGCATGCGTACAACCAACCTGACGACATATACTGGTTGCACGGACTCTTGAACCGAGACATGTTGTTAAAAGTAGGCTTGAACATGAAAAGAGCCTGCGATGTAAAAGGTCGTACACAATACGGCTGCGGAAGTATGGCATGTGCTTCTGCTCGAAGAAAATCTGTGCGTCCCGGGTCAGGCGCTCGGCGTAGCCATACATAAACACAGCAGAGTCGCTGGAGTTTTTCTGGAGTGGCACTATACGTGGGTAAAAATGACAGCCGCTCCCGTCCAGGTCAGATCGAGTCACGGAAGTGGCTCACCTCTTCCAGGTACTGCGCCAATGCGTCTATGCTTTCAGCATGCTCCCCGCGCGGGCCCAGGCGGTCGTAGATGACCATCTCGGGCGTCCAGAAATCCACCATGGCGAGCTACCAGTGAGAAGCGTCCCGAGAGTGCACGGGCACCAGTAGAATGTCGTAAGAGAAGAGGTCGGCGCTTTGCGTCCAGCGTTTCACGCTGCTAGGTCCACAGCGATACAGCTTGGTGAAGAAAAATGTGCTGAACGCGTACACGCGCGTACCGTCTCGCCTCCCCGAGCGTTCCGCGACCATGGCCAGGTAAAATTTCATGATATTGTCATTAAGCCACTTGCCTTCTATTAGCGTTGCTATGTCACGTCGAGTGACTGCCATAGAGAAGGCCTCGACCAGAACCTGCTCCGGTGGGCCCCTCTTCAACGCTTCAGTCACTTCTACCTGCATGGCAGAAGTGAGTTGGCTACAATGGTTGACGTCTCCCACGAAGTCCGCTACAGCGGTTGTCGCCTCCATTTTGTCGCTGCAGGTTTCCACATGGGCGCTGAGGAGACTGGATCACTCTTCAAACAATCCGTCCAGAACGGCCGTTTGAAGTGTCCCTCTGCAACTGTCGGGAGACCCAGAGCAGTCAGCGAACATCACGGGACTAGCGACTGACTTAAATGTAAGACTGCTGCTCGCTCTGAACGGTCAGCGTTCGTCTTATCTCGGAGGTGCAGATGGCCTGTGGCTTTCCGAACACCTCGCCGTTGGTCGTACAGACTGGCTCACTCTTCAAACAATCCGTCTTGAACGGCAGTTTGAAGCGTCCCTCTTCAACTGTCGGGAGACCCAGAGCATTCAGCGAACGTCACGAGGTTAGCGGCTGACTTAAACGCAAGACTACTGCTCGCTCTGCACGGTCAGCGTTCGTCTTACCTCAGAGATGTAGACGGGCTGTGGCTTTCCGAACACCTCGCCGGTGGTCGAACAGACTGGTTCACCCTTGAAATAATCCGTGCTGAACGGCAGTTTGAAGCGTCCCCCTGCAACTGTCGGGAGACCCAGAGCAGTAAGCGAACGTCACGAGGCTAGCGGCTGACTTAAACGCAAGACTACTGCTTGCTCTGCACGGTCAGCGTTCGTCTTACCTCAGAGGTGCAGACGGGCTGTGGCTTTCCGAACACCTCGCCGAGGGTCGTACAGACTGGGTCACTGTTCAAACAATCCGTCCTGATTGGCAGTTTGAAGCTTACCTGTGCAACTGTCGGGCGACCCAGAGCAGCCAGCGAACGTCACGAGGCGGTCGGCTGACTTAAACAAAAAAGACTGCTGCTCGCTCTGCACGGTCAGCGTTCGTCTTACCTCAGAGGTGCAGACGGGCCGTGGCTTTCCGAACACCACACCGGTGGTCGTACAGACTCGGTCACTCTTGAATGAATCTGTCCTGAACGGCAGTTTGAAGTGTGCCTCTGCAACTGTCGGGAAACCCAGAGCAGTGAGCGAACGTCACGGGGCTAGCGGCTGACTTGAACGCAAGACTGCTGCTCACTCTGCACGGTCAGCGTTCGTGTTACCACCTCGGAGGTGCAGACGGGCTGTGGCTTTCCGAACACCTCGCCGATGGTCAAACAGTGACAGACGGAGGCACCCGTGCAAGACGACTCTGAGAAGGCACAACCCTCCTGAGACGCGCAAGGCGAGTGAAGCTGTTTTTGCGCACACCTCTCACGACCCCTCAACAAACGCTTCTGATATCGAAAAAGACGACAATGCCGGCGTCTGTACAGTTCACGGCTGCGGGAGTGTTCCGGCCTGTCTCAGCGACGTCATTTCCTCGCGGTTGTCAAAAAACAAATATCACAATGTCACGGTGGCCGCGTTTCGATGGAGGCGAAACGCAAATGCGCCCTTGAAGCGTGCGATGTCAGTGCACGTTAAAGATCCCCAGGTGGTCGAAATTATTCTGGAGCCCTCCACTTTTTTATTCTAATATTTTATTATTATAAATATGAAATGATTAAAAAGCAAGATTTATATTTATTTAAATAAAATGTAAGAATAAGTGTCAAGATAATGCGTATATATTGTCACCGAGAAAAGATTGACGTACGCAGGGCTCATTTACTTGTACGTGCAAGACGCTGTTGGAACGCGCAAGGCAGCAGGCAGCTCGAGAGATGAAGACGAGGAGGCATCAAGGCCCCGAGATGTCACAAGGCTTGCCAACTGTCAGGAAATAAAGTTTAGCCGCGATACGGCGCCACTATAGGAGCCAGTAGTGTGGCATTACTGCCCCTCTTTGAAAGACACCGACCTGGTGCGGCAGCAAAGCGAGGCAGGACAACAAGGGTTGTCGCATGTGTCTGGCGTACGGTGTAGACACGCGGCAGGCGCTAGAGGGCGGCGTGGTACGGCTTCATCCGGGCGACGTGGACAACTTCGGAGGTCGGGCGTCTAGAAGAGCGAACGATTCCCTGCAGAATAACTTCGTAGGTGACTTCACTGAGCTGGCGGAGCACCTCGTAGGGGCCAACGTATCGGCGTAGGAGCTTCTCAGAGCGCCCTCGCATGTGGATTGGGCTCCACACCCAGACTTGTTCGCCGGGCTGGTAACGCACAGTTCGGTGGCGGAGGTTATAGCGCCGAGCGTCGAGAACTTGCTGGTGCCGGATGCGCTCTCTAGCTAGTTGGCAGGCGGCCTCAGCGTAATGAACGAATTGGGCAGCACCCATAACAGAGGAGGTAGTGCTAGCCGGAAGCAGCACTGCATCCAGCATGGTTGTGGCTTCGCAACCATGTACTAAACGAAATAGAGTGAAGCGTGTCGTTTCCTCGACTGCAGTATTATAGGCGAATGGGACGTAAGGGAGTATGGCGTCCCAGTTCGGGTGGTCCGCATCGACATACGTAGAAATCATGTCGGCAATCCTCTTGTTGAGCCGTTCAATGAGGCCGTTGGTTTGAGGGTGGTAAGCGGTTGTCTTGCGGTGACTGGTGCCTCTCAGGCGCATAACCTCCTGCGTAAGGGCTGAGGTGAACGCTGTTCCCCTGTCAGTTAAAACGATAGTGGGTGCACCGTGACGAAGCACAATGTTTTGGATAAAAAGTTCGCAATTTCGTCAGCGGTACCACAGGGAAGAGGTTTAGTTTCACAGTATCGGCTGAGGTAGTCGGTGGCGACCGCAATGTAGCGGTTACCCAGTGAGGACTCTGGAAATGGGCCGAGTAAGTCAAAGCCGACTTGATCGAAGGGGACGTGAGGCGGATCAATATGCTGCAGTAGGCCGGCTGGCTTAGTCAGCGGCGTCTCGCGACGCTGGCACTCGAGGCAAGTTTTTACGTAATGCTTCACAACTGCAGCAATCCTGGGTCAATAGTACTTTTGCCGTATACGTGCCAAAGCTCGACAAAAACCCAGGTGACCAGAAGATGGGTCATCCTGGCACGCCTGCAGGACTTCGTCGCGAAGACCCGTAGGCACGACGAGCAGATGCAGAGCTTCCGTCGGGCTGTAAATTTTCTTATACAGGATGCCGTCACGTAAACAGAACGATGACAGTCCACGTGATAAGATTCGTGGGGGAGACTGAGCGCTTCCTTCCAGATACTCAATGAGGGACCGTAGCTCAATGTCGTCTCTTTGGTGTTGAATCAGAACGGACGTAGAGATGGCGCCAAGAAAAACTGAATCGTCGTAGGGGTCAGCTCGGGGGTCCTCGATAGGAGCACGAGACAAACAGTCGGCATCACTGTGCTTCCTACCAGACTAATAGACGATGGTGACATCGAATTCCTGAAGTCGAGGGGCTCCAGCACCTCCACCAAATATGTCACCGAGAAACGGTTTACGTACGCAGGGCTCGTTTACTTGTACGTGTAAGACGCTGTTGGAACTCGCAAGGCAGCAGGCAGCTCGAGAGATGAAGACGAGGAGGCATCAAGGCCCTGAGATGGCTCAAGGCTTGCCAACTGCCAGGTAATACAGTTTAGCCGCGATACGGCGCCACTATAGGAGTCAGTATAGTGTGGCAATATAACGCTTTTTATTATTTGCAGACCACCAAAACAGATTTCAAACTCTGCCCAGTCAAAACGCGCCACAGGATTCTAAGACAGAAAATTTCTGTAGTCTGTAGTCTTGTCGTATTTTGGGCATGTCTTGTGTAGTCTGTCTTGTCTTCTGTAGTCTGTCTTGTCTTTTGTAGTCCTGTCTTCTGTAGTCTGTCTTGTCTTTTATAGTCTGTCTTCTGTAGTTTGTCCTCTCTTTTGTAGTCTGTCTTGACTTCTGTAGTCTCTCTTTTCTTCTGAAGTCTGTCTTGTCTTCTGAAGTCTGTCTTGTCTTCTGAAGTCTGTCTTGTCTTCTGAAGTCTGTCTTGTCTTCTGTAGTCTTTCTTGTCTTCTGTAGTTTGCCTTGTCTTCTGTAGTGTGTCTTGTGTAGTGCTCGTACACTGTGTAACAGTCGTTACTGTCCCCTGTCAATTAACACAGGATTTGTGTTCTGGAGTAGGCTATGCACAAAAATGCACAGCTTGTTAATGGTCGCCTGTCAACACAAGCTTTGTGCATTTCAGAGTAATTCGTGCACAAAACCACTAGAATTGAAATGAAAATGATCAATATTTATGTACTGTTTCGTGCTTTTTTTTCGAGCTTGCTGATGCGCTGTCCAGCGTTGTCCTGGCCGAAGGTTCCTAGATACATCGCCCATGAGCCAAGAAAAATGGTTTTTGTCTTGGCTGAAAAAAAACAAAAAATAGAGATCACCGCTGCTACCTGCGCAAAAAAAATGTGTAAGCGTTGACGCCTCCTCGACACTGGTCGCCTTTCAAATTTGGCGCCATGGTTGTTTTCTCGTTGACTTGATTGGTTATCAATTAACTCTTATTTTACCCTCATTTCATCCCAGCAACGATTTCGAGTTTTCAAATTTTCCTCCATGGATCGTTCCTGCCCACTCACTGAATACTTGCCCAGTCTAATCACGCGTTCATTGCCTTTCGCTTCTCAATAATTACCTAATTGCTTCTAATTTATCATTCTTTTTTCTATCTCCTGGTTAAGTATAGGACACTTATCACTGGTCACGTGATTGCTCATTTCGAGTTTTCAAACTTGGCGCCAAGCTTTGGCTTTGTCCATACTTCCAGTTTTTCAAACTTGGCACTACGCTGTAGCTCCACCTACTTTCAGCGTTTTCAAATTTTGCGGTACTTTTTCTCTGGCCCAGCCACTTTTTGGACATTTTTGGCTACAAATAATTATCCGATTATGAAGTTTTCTTTTCGAGCAGCATCCGCACATCATCCTCTGCCAATTACACAACCAATCGTATGACGCTATCTCTTCTGAGTTGCCCACAACTACTGCGGACATGATCCCCGGCAACATAGCCTAGTAAACTCACTTTATTCAAAATGTTGTAATACTGAACAAGGCTTATGACTGGCCGAGTTGGTACTGACTCACCTTAAAACCAGCCAGAACATACAAGAAGACATGAGCTCAAGAGGCGGGACTAACAAAAATTTAATTGAAGGTTTTGATTATTTGATTTGTGAGGGTTTAACGTCCCAAAGCCACTCGGGCTATGAGGGACGCCGTAGTGGAGGGCTCCAGAAATTTCGACCACCTGGGGTTCTTTAGCGTGTACTGGCAACGCACAGTACACGGGCCTCTAAAATTTCGTCTCCATTGAAATTTGACTGGTGCGGTAAGGATCGAACCTGCGTCTTTTGGGACAGCAGCCGAGCGCCATAACCACTGAGCCACTGCGGCGGCATCATTGAAGGAAAGCCGCAAAAGGAGACCCGCGAAGAGATAAAAGCGCACAATAACCCAAAGCAGTGAAAGGGCGAAGTGCAATCAAAGGTCACTGGCATATTAATGAATCATCTAAAAAAGCAAATTCCTTACGGTGAA
Source organism: Amblyomma americanum (assembly GCA_030143305.2). Taxonomy (NCBI): domain Eukaryota; kingdom Metazoa; phylum Arthropoda; class Arachnida; order Ixodida; family Ixodidae; genus Amblyomma; species Amblyomma americanum. The sequence continues at coordinate 114,778 of JARKHS020036497.1, read as the reverse complement.
GGTTTTCCAATGGCTTAGCCACACGTGTCCTTAGCCTTACCGATGTAGTAAGTCTCAACTATCTACCGACAGATTTATCCCTTCCATTAACCACTGATGTGTCGGGGAAATTAGGCGTGCAAAGAGACAGGTCATCCTCAGATTCGCATTCACAAGATTGAGCATACAGCGCCAGATTAGAATTTGCCTTCCCCCTATAAAGTGAAAGTGCTCAGTCAAGTGCAAATTCAAATATCTGCCTGTCTGCCCATATTAGTTGCAGCCATAAGGCAGTGGAACGCAATAAACTTCATTACTTTGCAAGTGGGGAACCTTTTTTTGTGACACTGTCCATTGTGGACAAGTACCCAGTTTTATCAAGCCTTTTTAATGGCGGCGCAAAGGCCTCCTGTCTTGCACTTCGCTGTTAAGACAACAGCATCATTACGCTTTCCCGCGACTTTCTTGAGACTGTGAAATACTGTGGAGGTAAGGTGTATCAGCATCATCGGAGTATGTTCTCCTTACCCTCGAGCGAGTGAAAACATACTATGACAGGTTGTTGAGATGGGCAAGTAGGAACCCAGCTGCTTGGAAACCTGCTACAAGAATGCGTCCTCAGCAGTGATGGCATGACTTATCTAAAGCTGATGTCATGCACACGATTGCACACCCATCAAGTGTTTCCATCTTTACTGACCTTAACCAGCGACAAATACACCTCTTCACCATCCTTCCCCAACAACGAGTGGTCCGACTCGTAGCTAAAAAGAGCCTTCCCCGATCTTTAGCTGTAGCCCCGACAAACATATTCGTCCACAAAGCGCAAGTCTGCATCAAGAAACTGCTAACGGTTCTGCTTAGACAATTCTGATGTAAAAGACAGGCCTTGACCGCATGCCTTAAAGACGCCTAAAACATCTTGTGCCAACTTATCTGAGCCTTCTATGTCCAGAAAAATTAGTCATGAACATAAAGAAATGCTACTATGCCAAGGTCTCCCAAACAGGGCTCTAATGCCTTATCGACTTTACACAAAAAAATTTTGCTGAGCAAAGGTACGACCTGCGTGTAAATACCGCCCTGCCAACTGACAAATGCGGATTTGCAGTAAAAGGACAACAGCCCCAAGAAGCCAGCAACCGAAATCACGCAATCATCTGTAAAAGCATGTTCATTGTTCACCATGATGCAGTTTGCACATGCCTCAGAGGTCTATCATGTGACAATGAATAGTGCAGGCCCTCCATGTCGATGCTCACTGCAGAGCACCTGCCCAGGTTGCTGTCCACAAGAAACTAGAACTCCACAGAACTCCACTTTTGTGAGTTGGCAAGGCGGTATTTACATCAGAAATCAGGCATATGCAGAGGGTCCCAGGTTTCACTGCTCCTCCGCGACATTCTTCTGTCCAGAGTCGATACCGCATCAAAGCCCTGTTTGGAAGGCCTCGGCATAGTAGCATTTGGTTATGTTGATAGCTACCTAAATTTTTCGCACAAGGAGGGCTCAGATAAGTTGGCACAAGACGTTTTAGAAATCTTTAGGCATGTGGTCAAAGCCTATCTTTTAAGTCTGAATTTCACTAAGCATAACCGTTTGTAGCTTCTTGACTCAGACCTGCGCTTTGCGGACGACCACATATGTTGGCGCCAAAGCCCAAGATCAGGAAGCCTCTTAGCTACGAGTTGAACCACTCGAGGCTGGTGAAGGACAGGTTGGCAATCACATGCATCACGACCGCTTTATGAAAGTCATGCCATCACAGTGCTTAGAATGCATTCTCGGAGCAGGTTTCCAAGCCAATGGCACCTGGGTTCCCACTTGCCCATCTTGCGCACCTGTCAGTGTGTTTTTACTCTCTCAAGGGAACGGAACACCGTTCACATGATGCTGACGTAGTTGAGCAGCACAAAAAGACGGGCTCTATACCTTACCTCCACGCTATTTCGCACCATTTCAAGAAAGTTGCACCAAAGTATGATGTTGCTGTTGTCTTGACCGCTAAAAGTAAGGTAGGAGCCCTTTGCTTCTTCGTTCAAACTAGGCTTGATACAACTACGGGTAATCGTCCGCTATGCACAGTGGCAGATAAAAAATGTTCACCACTTGCAAAAGTAAACTGGTTTTTTGCATTCCACTGCCTCGTAGCTGAAACTACTATGGGCAGACAAGCAGATATCTGAATGTGCGCCTGGCTGAGAGCACTTTCACTGTATAGAGAGGAAGGCGAATTTCCACCTGACACTGCACGTTCAATCTCGTGAATGCAATCGGAGGACGACCTTTCTCTTTGCACGCCTGATTTCTACGGCACATCAGTGGTTTAGGGAAGTGATAAATCTGTCCTGATATAGTTGAGGCTTACTACATCAGTGAGGCTAAAGACAAGTGCCTGGCAAAATCGTCGGTGAACCTTCACTGTAAGGAAATAGTTTAGATGGTTTACTAGTACATCAGTGCCTTTCGGTAATTTTTTGCCCTCTCACTGCTTTGGGGTCTTGCGTGCTTGAATCTCTTTGCAGGTCTTCTTTTGCCACTTTCCTTCAATAAAATTTCAGTTGTTAGACCAGCCTCATCTTGTGCTCATCGCTTCTCCTGTTTTGTGTCTTCCGGCTGGTTTTAGATGTAATACTGAAGGCCGAAAGAAAGCCATTTTAGAGTCAAGTGCACTTATAATGGCCACAGCTATAATGAATGTTCATTTATTACAAAAAATAGTGCTTATTTCATTAATTTATGCATGAAGTGTATGACACTGCATCAAAATAAAAAATGGACTAAGCCTCTAACCCTCACGGCCAAACTGCAGTTACAGCAAACAAAAGGACACCATAAACCTGCCCCACATGCAAAAGCTTGCACTACAGGCCAATGCAGAAATAAGGTCAGATTACTTCCCAAACTGCATGACACTGCCACGCAAAGTAAAGATTGTGACAGGCAAAAAAGGAGCAACAAAAAAGCAAACTGTAGGTAGCAGCCAATCTCATGCAGACAAGCTACAAGGTCAGGCCAACATAGACGTGGAAGAAATTTGGAAAAAAAAGCCACAACAAGCACATAATAATTTTTAAGGTTTTCACAGCCCTTTAAATGGCAAATACTTTCCTGAAAAAACATAACAGAAGCGGAAATTTTTTTTCGGCAATAAATTTTCTACATGTACTTCATTATTCTTGAAGCATGGGCGGGCATAGAGTAGTCAGATTAGTGCATGCGTTCCTAAGCAATGCCATGCCAAAAACTGTACTTACAGAAAAAGCTTGCCTTACTGAGTGAATACCACTGGCCATCCACTAATTTCCCAGCCTGCTCCAGGTCCCTGGCACAAATCACACGCAACTTGGTGGCTTGCACAACTTCCATGCAACTCTTGGTCTTTAGCTGGAAAAAAATTGAGGGATCAGTGAGATATAAAATTTTACATGCATTGCTTTGTTGTAATGACCGACTAAGAAAGAAACAGCGGTTTCTGTGAGCGCAACTATTTTTTCACACTAGCTTTCTACAGTAAACCACGTTTATCGCGACCTAATTCACGATGACTTGCTGCACGGTCCCAGCACTGCTGTGTATAGCTCTATGGTTTCAAATGCTTGTTAGCTCTGAGCCTTGGGCTTGCACTCGTTAATGCAGAAAACCTCGGAAAGGCCAACTAGAGCTTCGAGCTTTAAGCCATAGGTATTCAGAAGCTCAGTGGTCTGTGGGAGAACTTTTGGCTGGGTGACACAGCAGCAAATGCTGCTCCAGCTACTTTCACTCCATTGCAAAAAACTCGCACAGCGGAGACCTGTCCTCCATTTTGCATTGCAGAAACAATCACTGAAATTCAAAGCACGCATACTAAATGCACACCTACCTTCCAACACAGCTTCATAATAATGGGTATAATTATTGGAATGAAATACCAGTCAGTACGTGTAGTTTTCAGTTTATCCAAAAATTATAAGCAACCTACAAACAATAAACATTAAAAGAGAAATAAAATAACCAGAATTGTTTAAAATATCTGTCAGAAGAATTATGTGACATCCACTACACTCCAGCAGTTCTTTGCCTTTGTGCACCTTCAAACCACACTTTCTTACAGGCACATTTGCACAGAAATTGGGTTGAACCTGATCTTTAAGAATCTTTTTGGTGCAACAGTAGGGAGAAACCAGGTCTTGCCCAAAAACGAAGCGCCCTACACATTGCATCACAAGCCTACATGGTGCACTTGAGTCGCCTCTTATGCTTATGCAAGAAACAGGAACAGAGATCTCTTGACTAAATCAAAAAAGAGGAAGTGCAATGCATGTGTAATGCAGAGAAGATATAAGCAATACCACACTAAGCACTGGGAGGATTCCAAGAGTAGGTGAATGCATGAATGGGTGGCAATCAGATGGCTAAATGAGATTAGGAAATTTGAGGAAAAAGGGTGGTAGCATGTGGCACAGGACACAGTTACCTAAAATGAACTAGAGAACCATTGTTTTGCACTAATTTTAACAGCACATTCACACGACAGACAAAATCACTAACTCCAGGAACAGACTGAGCATCATGCAACTCAATGTCAATCACCATTGCAAATGGCACCAGCACCGCAGACTGCACATGAGGAAAAGTAGACATATTTTTGCTCTCAACTTTGAGAAGCAGTCAGCTGCGCTTTTAGGAGCAAAGCTCTAAAGTACGGCAACATAGGCACTTTGTTTTACTGACATGAGGGTGCTTGTGAACGTGCAAGTCCCATGTTTGTTTTGCACCAAATGTGTTAATTGCGAGGTATGTTTAACTAAAGAGGGGCATCTAACATGGGCATCAGCTCTTCATTACTTCCCTTCTATATCCCTCCCTTATATCACGGTTCAAGTGTCCACCAAAATGTGAGACAGGTACTGTTACATTTCCTTGAATTTTCCTTCAACTAATTTTAAATTTTTTCAAGTGTACAGCTTTAAGAAGGTAGAGGTACAAACTGTGCAGTATAACCTTATGCTATGGCAATAAACCAGCAATAAATCTGTGCTGACAGCAGCTTGCCCAGTGCATTGCAAGGATGCTATATCAAACAAGGATTGGTGTCATCGTGCAATGTTACATTACTGACTGACAATTTGGTCTCTGTATCAGAAATACTGGTAAACCATCATTGTAGAGCACAATGTTTTTAAAGGGATAAATGAACATATAGGTGCTTTTCGAGGACACATATGCATACCAGGCAACAGGTGTGCAATGTCAAAGCACGTTTATGTTAACAGCAGCTGCGTCAAGAGCTACATCAGCGACTATATTTTGTACAAGTCTACAGTTCCGGTAATTATAAGCTGAGGCACTGCTGTGAAGTGCATGTAGAGTTTCATGCATTTCTAAACCTAGCTGCAAGCCTATATTGAGAATATTTTTCTAAATTGGCAGCTAAGATATGCATCACTTAAAAAGAATAACTACCATGAACGGATCAGGAGGGATGACACAGCCGAAGGCAGGAAGCACGCATGGCCCAATAGATGCTGGCCGCTGGCAACTGCAAATAAATACATCCAGAGCAACAGCTGTCAGTGGCTGTAGCCATGTCATGAATGACAAGAGAGGAAATCGTCTACTGCTTTAAAAACTAAACTTAGACGTAATATAAGTAAATAAAAAACCAATGAGCTAGCCCATGACTAAACAAAAGAACAGATTTTATGTAATGCACCCATATACATTCTTTGAGAAGAGTCACAATGACTGTTATAACCACACTGAAAGGTGAGCTGGCTGAAATACCGCACACCAATTTGAATATAGGATATGCAGGTTTTCATTAATTCCTATCATGGTGCCTTGCACCAATGTCTAGGTATTAAATTGAAAGTTGCAACCAGTCTGCCTTGGTTAAATGAGAAGAGAGAATGGAAAAAAGCATGCCTTCACTAGCAAGAAGCTTGATACCTCACAGCACAGCTTGGCATCATAGAAAAATTGCTAGCGCATTTAACAAATCTGCATACAATTAAAAGCTGCACAAATTTGTCGACTGGCAATGCAAGTAAAGGCAAGAGAAACAAAAAAAAATACCAAAGAACACTCGTGAGTGCGGCGAAGGGAGGTCTGTGGGTAGGATCCCGTGCCTGGGAAGAGTTCCGAGCTCGGAGAATTGCCGGCACCACAGCTGATGGCACGCAACCAAGAATAAATAACAAAGCGAAAATAAGTAACAAAAAAACCGTCGACAATGGCGAACGACTTGAATGCTGGCCGCAAAAGCGAGGGATATAGCAAAAAGGTAGAAATCCTAAATAATTGTGCAGTTGCATCTCCGACAGCTCGCAGTGCTCAGAAGGAGAGGAAGCATCAACGTTTACAGCTCAGGAGACGCAAGATTGATCTAACACATCAACGTTTACAGCTCAGGAGACGCAAGATTGATCTAACTTTGACATAACACTGCCTCAAATCCTGTTCCACTGGGGAAGCACAGACAAGTTTACAAATGACAAGGCGATGAATATGAACTAGCCTTTCGCATGCGATCACTGTCTCAAAATTTAGTATGACGCATATTAAGGCACACGCACTAATTCGATGAGTACTAACCCTGAGCAAAATAGTGTGGTGTCTGATCGCAGCTGGCCTAGCGCGAGCGCTCCGCCGCGCGGCACTTCTCGCTCATCGTCTTCTACGCAGTGCAAATCCATGCTTTTGCACCGAGTGTGGAAGCGCTAGCAAGCGAAAGCGTAACTCTGGTGTGATATCTGGTGCCATTTTTATTTACCACGGCACGCGAGTAATAAATGCACATAAAGACAATGAGAACAACACTTGTCATGCAGGAATTGGCCCTGCTTTTTTGGCGCCGCATTATAGCTGCGGCAACCGCAGGCGGACTGCCTCCACTCACATCCCTATATAGCCGCATACAAATAGCGCGTGTGAATACAGATCATTAGCAAAGAAACGCAGAGCGGGACTCACCGGCCATGCGATTCATCCAGGCTTACTAACACGGCGCAGGAGCCTTCGTTCCCCTAACAGATGAAAAGACGTCGCAGCACTCTTTCTTCATGGCTTACCCGTTGAAACTCGCCAATGTTGACAGGCCGAAATCCTGGTCGTTGGCTTCCAAAACACACTCCTGCTCACCTTCCTATTGAATGAGTTCTTCACACGTGTCCGCCGTACAAGTACTCAAGCAATGCCTCAAAGAGGCAAATAATACAAAACACGACGGGTCGGTTGCGCTGCAATGGCGCCGACGGCTGCGCTTTCGTGTCGGTGAAAATTTGCAACCGAAAAAAAAATTTGTTTTTTAAACCATGAATACTTATTTATCTTCACAACAAAGACACTGCATTTATTTTAAATTATTTTTATATGATTTAAGAATACTAAAGCGCTTTCAGTTACTTTTTCTGGTATGTCGTTTGTAGAAGCTGCGATCCTGTGATCCCCTGAAGTGACCCGGATGCCCTAGCAGACGACGGAGCAGACGACGGTGTTGACAGAATGCAATTTCGTTTGATGCCAGATAAAATCACTAAGTTGCGACAAAAACAGCGAAGAAAATCGCCGTATCTCAAGCTGGCGAATATCGTGGATAAGTTGAACGCAATTGGCACGATGGAGAGTAGCTGCTATGCATTAATTTGCGCGACACTGGCACGCTCACCGGAGATCATGAAACTTAAAGGCTTAATCGGTGACCAGTACAAGCGGAGTGCTTTGATATCAACTGCGTTACGAAACTACGTCGATACTTGCGTCTCACTTTAGCTAATATGGAACAGCGGCTAGCACTCGCCGCATCCTGATCGCGTGTAGTTTAACAAGCAAGCGCCCACTAGCGCATCGAAGCAGGCGTGTTTTCGAGTTCGTATCGTTACGATAAATACGAGTTGTTTCGGCACGTACTGGAATTGAAGTTGTGCGTCACGGAAGCCTGTGCGTCACGGACGGTGACGATGGCGTCGCGGACGATCTTAACTAAGACTCGCCGCAACGCAGCCGATAACCCAAGCATATGTGCGTTAAAGGTTGTTCACCAGTAGTGCAAACGTGGGCATGAAGTATCACTCAGTCGCAGCGCCAGTCGCTCGCTTCTCGATTTTCCAGCCTTCCGAGTGAAGGTCGCAAGCTGTTGAGCCAATCAGTGAGCCAGCGGGAGTGAGCGAGGCGAGCTTTCGGGAACGACGCCGCCTGCGGGCGCGCCGGGCAATGAACTACGCGCTACATCCTGGCTGCCCTAGTCGTTGCTAAGCCTAGCCGGTTTCGCATCGATGCAGCAGCTGAGTGCACTTCGAAACTGGCTAGCGCTGAGGTGCTGCTCTCGTCATCGTTTTACTGTGAACCTCGTCTCATAGTAAAACAAAGATATGCTCGGTTTCCGCGACACCTTCAGGAGCGGAGCCAGCTGAGGCCAGGAAAGCCGCGATTGAGCACCAGCAATTAAAGGCGCCGTGGGGAGACATTTGTTTGTATTCCCGTTATCGCTTCTACCAACGACTCGATATTGGCCAACGATACTACATCCGACGGCTTAGTATGGACTTGAACAAACATTACTGTCGCATTTTTCTGACGCTGTCGGCCGGTATTCAGGCTGGCATGCCGCGCCCGTACGTTATCATGTCGCTCAACTGTATGGCCGTGGTGCACATCAAAACCCCCAGACATCCTCCTTTTCGCTCAGATTGTCATAGCACACAGTCACTCTGGGACCAGAGCAGTTTAGAGGACCGAGCGCGGGTGCACAGGAGCTAGACTGTGTCAAAGCAGGCGAAACTCTTTAAAGCGCGCGGTTGATGTCAGTCCCAAGACTTTATTCTCATTTCGACCGAGAATCAAATCGGTTCAAACTCGCCGGCCACCGCATTTCACCTTCGGCGGCATACGCTGCTGTCTATATTTAGCGACATTTTCGTGTCACCGTCATGAAATTTTCAGTGAAGGCAATGAACGACATCGTAAAGTATTTTTTTTGCTATTTTATGATAAGCACCACGTCACTGCCGCTAAAAAAAATTCTCCGCCAACACTGCATCAGCGTTGGACTTAAGAGCGTTAGCTACGAGAGATTCAAGTGTTTAGATCGGGGTCCTAGATCGGGGTGCTCAGCAAACGTGGAGAAGACAAAATACAAACATCTGAGGGCATTTCGTTTCGGAAACATTCGCTCTAAGATACAAGCAGCGTCATCTACATCAAAGATTTTGCACTACTATTGCGATTTACAGCCACCTTCGCTAAATCCGGTATGTTTCCTCCTTATATATCAGTTAACGAATTTTATAAACGTCTGCATTACAACAAGATGAATTGTTTGACCGCATGCGGAACCCTCTGCGACAACGATTAGGCCTTATGGCTGTCTGGAAGTCCCCGGAATGCACAGTTTGGGGGCGAAAAGGTCGTCGGTGCGAATGCCACACATATTTTGGGCTTCATCTAAATATTTATTTTATCCTTAAGAACATGACAAGTCAAATGACACCACTTCGATCGTTATGCGTCAAACGGGCGGCCCCCAAATTTGATGCACATGGGGTCCCCGGGGTTCCACTTCGATAGCCGCTACACTGGCATATGTAAAACGGATCGAAGGTATCTGTGACAACTGAGGCTCTACGCGCCCGCTGTTGCTATGTGATATAGTGTGGTAACTGTTTTGGCTAATTTGACCTTCCCTGCAGACAGACGTGTCCTTGACAAACGTAAGTAGTAAGAGCTGACGCTCTTAAAACTGAAACGCGCGGAAAAATGATATCGGGGTTGCCTTGAACATTTATACAGAGAACTGCGTGCATGTGTACATACATGCAGCCTTTGTGTAGCCGGATGGTTATGGCGAGTAATTTTCCCTGATTGACGATTAACGACATTCTTTTCCGCGACGCATAGAAGTGTCCGTGGTTTTTTCTGCGCATGTAATAGTAGCGGTACATTATGTTACATGGCTTGAACATGTCACAGAAGCCAAGAGGACACTCACTTTCAGTAGCGCCATTGGACTTGCGCACACCGATTGGTGTGCAGGCGCTGTCGTGGCTGCAGCTACATGCCGCCACCGCAAGCGCGTGCGGATACGCAGGCACCGCTGGCTTCGTCGCTTGTGCATACAGCTTTTTGGGCTTTCAAAGCCGCATTATACTCTTGAGCATGCACTACTTTCGTCACATTGTCATGTGGGAACAGAAGGGAATTAGGTGAGTGCTCGAGCAATGCCTCTCCTCTAAGCCAATTCTCGTTCAGTGAGAGAGCCAGGTCGCGGGAAGCGAGTTGAAAACTCGATTCGCCAATGTGAATGAGCACTTCATTTCGCTCGGTGCCCGTCACCAACAGACCAGAGCACCTCGCATCCTCTTCGCGACTCGCCACAGTGAACGCGCTTTGAAGCATCTTTTGTCAATTTGATCCTATCGCTGTCACACGACCGCACGACAGTATTTCTAGAATTCTGCAGTAAAATAATTACGCTCACCAGGAATCTGTCGTATGACACATCCCACGATAGGTATCTATCGCGCGGCACAATCCACGACAGGTATCTGTCGCGCGGCATATACCACGACAAGCTGTTGTGTCGCGCGACAGGCTGCACGACAGGTACATTTGTCGCGTGAAAAGAGGCGCGATAGAAGTCTGTCGCGCGACTGAACCCACGACAGGCAACTTTGCTGAGGCACGCAATCTCTGTCGCGCGGCACTACTCCCTCTGTCGCGCGACAGTACCTGCGACAGAAACCTGTCGCGCGACAAATGCTGCGACAGGGACCTTCTTCGCACGACAAAATGCAGGATAGATGTCTGTCGTGCGGCAGAACCCACTACAAACACTTTGTCGCGCGAAAGAACCCACGACACGAAGCTTGTCGCACGCCACAAGGCACGACAAGACAGCTTGTCTTGCGACACAAAATTGTGTCGCGCGACAGATGCGCGACAAAAAATTCTGTCGTCCGTTTTGATCGGGCATGCTAGCAAAAATGCTTTCCTTCCTTTTTATTATTATTTTAATAAAACAACTTACTACTACTACTACTTTTTGCCAGCAGTGGAAGACGTTGAATGGCGACGCATGTGAAACGAAAGCTCTCGAAACGCTTCGCAGCGCCACACCGCTCTTCCCTGAGTTCGCCGCACGGTGATTCGCCGAATCGCTTGCAAGTGAAGTCCCCCCCCCACTTTTTACCAAAAAGGCTGCGCAAAGCTTGGTCTTTGCGTGTGTGGGGGGGGGGGGGAGGGGGGCGGGGCTGCTGTAGAATGCCGATTTGTTGAGGATGTACGAGAAAAGAAGAGAGAGAGCAGGGGACTTTTTGGCAATGCCATATTCGCTTGGCAGGAATGGGAAGGAAATGAGATTTTGTCCCCGTCTTTTTTCCGTCGCTTTAATGCCGCTGCAGCATTTCACAGAAAAGCAGTTCAATCGCGCCACTGTCTCGGTCTCGGCGATAGTGCAGACTAAAATGAACTGATGAGTATGAATTTTTATGGTGCAATGGCATCCATGACCAAAGAGCGCAATGGCACAAGGCATTTTCCACTTCTCAAGGTGTGGTCAAAGACCCATTTCCCAAGCATTTCACCCTAAATAAGCCGAGCACCAGGGCAGGGGAAAGCTTGTACCCATTGTATGAGCGATGGGTACCCGGCGGCACTGGGGATCGAACCCCGCACCTCCCGCATGTGAGTCTGATGCTCAACCACTTGACCACCCCAGCGGGTAACTCGAACGAACTACGCACTATACCTCGGCAAGATGTTATTCGTTTTGACTAAATGTGAGGAACGGAAAGGCGCTTTTTTTTCTCGCTCGACAGCATGAATTTTGGCTTAAACTAGAAATTTACAAATAAAGATACTGATTCAGATTCAGAATAACTTTTAATGTTTGAACCGGCCCCTCTACCTACCCTCTCCAGCACGGCACGCAAGCCTCCGTGAGAGGAGTGGGGGTTTATTCCCTCCAAGTCTAGCACTTAAATTTAGGTGATGCTGAAGCTGCCGGTTGGGTAAGTTCCTTTTGCACCCTAGAGTCTGGGCTTCTAAATACTCCATTCCAAATTTCATTGCCTTAATATTTGCTTTTTCTTGGAGCTCCCTCGTATTTTCTGATGTTGGGGTTCCTCTCGGCCACTCCCCCGGAAAGTATGCAATTCAATTTTTGACTTAGGGCCTTTCCTTCTTTCTTTTTAGGTTTCATCCATGCCCTCCATCTTGGGGAGGGGTAGTTTCCTGCTTCAAGGCTTCTTAATATCTTGCACTCTGTGTAGCTTAGCTCCTTCCTGTCAGGAATGGGCAGCCTTCTGTCCTCCCTTTGCATGGCCATCTCCCTTGAAGTAGTGTTTCGCTTCCACTACCTTGATTGCTCCCGCGCAGTAAGGCCCTCGTCTTGATAATACTGGACGAGCAGTTCTTTCTGCGCCTTCACGTTTCTTCGCGTTTCTTCACGTATCTGCGGCACCACGTTTCTGCTGTCGCTAATGATGAGTTTGGCTTTGGTAGCGGTGAGGGCTAACGCTATTGCTAGCTTCTGTGTTTCTGTGATTGATAGGCCTTCGGCTATAATGTCAAATTTGTATTTCCCAGCCGCATATACGGCCACCGACGCTGTGAAGGGGTAGATTTCCACCGCGGCATCAGTGTATACAGTGTCAAGGTGTGGTCAGGACAGGGCTTCTTTTCCTATGTCTCTTTTTTTTAAGCGAAATTTATTGCACTAGGGCATCAATGATGGGTGAAGGTGTGATGTATGATGTAGTATAGATTAAATTAATGGAAAGAGGTTATCTGATTTGATGAAGTCCAGTAGAGAACGATGGTATGGTCCCTGCGTCCAGGCAATATATGAAGCAGGGTCGCTTGGTGAAAGACTTGCTACCATCGGGTTCCGGATCCTTGTAGGCTTGAGGGCTGGGCGGTCCCACAGTAAGTGATTAATGTAGGCTTCAATGTCCTCGTCTTTACATATCGGATACCATGGCCGAGGAAAAAATCTTGGTACTGAGGCCACTTCCGAGTGACGGCTGGTGTGAGGTCAACCCCGACTCGGATCCTCCTAAGCGCAACCTCCTCTGCACGGGTAAGACCGCGGGGAGGGTTACCGCACACGGAGGGATGAGAGCACTTGTGCGGCGCTGGAGGAGTTCCTTTCTTGATGAAAGGAGGGTAAAATTGTCCAAATGAATTAGCCGAGGCGGTGATGAGTTTGTATTCACAAGGCGGGTCGCTAAATCTTCCTGGCTTTGATAGGTCAACATATCCCGTGGGACCCACTCAATACGTACTGGCTTCGGGATGCGTGCAGCGAGCCGGTGGATGTCCTGACATATCGTTGGACATCGGCTAACACGTCGTACAAACTAGACAGCTTGAAGGGCGTCAGTGCGGATGACAACGTGGGCCTCAGGGAGCATAGTTATGTCGGCCAGGGAGCATAGTTATGTCGGCCACGGAGCAGAGTGCTTCTTGAACTGCAGCGAGCTCAGCACAAAAGGAAGGAGGGGGTTCCGTAAGCTGAAACAAAGAGGTTTGATTCAGTGCAGGTCTGCACGGGCAGTACATAGCTGTTGTTGCTCTGCAGTCTCGTATGTTGCGTCTACGTAGACAACAATGAATCCGTCAGGCAGGCAAGCATCTTGTTCCTCAAATTTCTGGCGAAGCAACGATGCCGAATTAGCAGATGTTGACCGGCGATTATCTGTTCGCTTGTTGTCGCTGAGCTGTGCAAACTTCCATGTGGGAATATCTGGCGTTGGCGGCTGAAGAATGGAGTGTGACGTTGCATAAGTCCTCAGTGCATGCGCAGAGTGCGATAGACTGGCCTCAAGGCTGCGCGATTCACGGCGCTGGTGCACCAGCTCATCAATGGTATTGAGCTGCGCATTCTCTTGCAAAGCTATTACCGGTGTGATGCGTAGAAGGGACGTAATGTTCCTCATAGCGTCTCCGTTCATGGCTTCAAGGCGATCGCATTGGGCTCTTGTAAGATGTTGAAACTGGGCTTGATAAATAATATGAAGCTGCAGAACTGCCCTCACCACTTGCCGTGCAACGAACGGGCCTGCGCCACCAGTTTTAGGAGCAATTCTTCTAATCAAATCCAAAGTCGGAATAGCTTGCCTTTTTGCCTGAGAAAGCCATGCAGTAGCTGATCCTGATTGGTGAATCATTAAGCCAAAGATTTTTACACTCGAACTTTCCTGTAGTGGGCTGCCTGATGGACAAAGACGGATTGGACTGGCAGCAAGTTTACGGCGTCCCCAGCGGTTGGCGACTGAGGTGTATGTTTTATGCACGGATAGCTGAAGTCCGATGGATGATGCGTAATTACAGGTAACATCCAAGACAGATTGAAGGGCAGCCTCCTAAGTATGGAGATCTTGGTGAGTACTCCACAGCGTGATGTCGCCAGCGTGCTGAAGAAATTTGATGTCATGGATGTCATGTAAGCGCCAAGCCAGCGGGATGAAAGCAAGATTAAATAACGTCGGCGACAATACTGATCTCTGGGGCACGCTGCAGAGAGGAACAAATGTTCCGACCGCTTCGCCGAAGAGGCGTTTGACAAATTTGCTGCCGTCCAAAAATGATTCGACAAAAGTACGCACTATCATAGGGAGATGATGCATGTCAATGGAGTTTAGAATGGCTGCATGACTGATGTAGCCATATGCCTTTTTAACGTCCATTGCTAAACAGTACGCACATTGCGGCTGCGGGTAGATGACAATACTGCAGATGCCAAGAGAGCCAACCCGTCCTCTGTACCAATATATGGACGTAAGCCAATTTGTGCTGGGTGATAAAAACCGTGCTGCTCTAGCCACCATGACAATCGTGTGGCTAGCATTTTTTCAGCCTGCTTGCACAGCGTAGGAATTAAGGAGATAGGTCGCAAGTTGGCAAGGTCCGTCGGAGGCTTTCCTGCTTTCGGGATAGGAATCACGACAGCGGATTTCCAGCTCTCGGGCACTACGCCATCCAACCATACTTTGTTTATGGTGTCTAGAAGTTGAGAGAGTGCAGCGCTACGCAGGTTCTTGCACACCTCGTACTGAATATTGTCCGGGCCGGGTGCTGTTTGCCGTTTCGCCTCATCTTTTGCAGCCAGCAACACAGGCATAGAGAATGGACACGATATTCCATATATGTCGACCTTAGACGGCATTTGATATATATGCGCCGGGATGCCTGCCATATTTAAACTAGCGACTGAAGAAGGCGCAGCATCGTATTTTCGGAAAACCTTTCGTGCTGCTTCTTTGGTGAAATCATCTGGCGACAAGTTAGCCGCAAAGCCGCGAAGCATGCGGTTTCTGCTGCGTCAGTCGAACGGCGATCGCCTTCCATTGTACGGAATGTTAGCCAGAGAGAGGCATTCGAGGATTTTGCAGAAAATTGTTCGCACCACGCATGCCACTGCCGTCGAGAGAGGTCGCGTTCATATTTGCGTGCCTTAGCTGTAAGATAGTGCAATTGCGAATGTGCCTGCGATAAAGAAGGGTCTCGGGTAGCAGCCAGCTCGGCTTGATGGCGTGCCACCCAGAAGTTAAGAAGGCCGAGGTCTGGTGCCGGTCGACCAACATCAGTCCAGGTGGTAGTTGTAGCACTGTTGAGCGCTGTTTGCATGCGCTCCACAAGGATTGGCGAAGAGTCTGAGGAGAGATTGTCCATACAGGAGCGAGAACTGTCCGAATTGATCACAGAACATTTGTAGCGTAAAGGTCGGAAATGTGAGATGTGAAGGCCGATGATGATATGGTGATGATCACTTCCCCAGCAGTCTGGCTCCATGTACCAGAAGGGCGCACCAGGACCCGACCACCGCGTCAAGTCTGGAATATAGAAAGCACTGCGAGTTTGACGCACTGACCGTGTTGCTGTCCCAGGATGGTTGAGCAGCGCAAATTGGTCATCCGTGAAGGCGTCCCGTACAGGCCTGCCACGAGGGCTCGAAATGGGGTACCGCCAATCCTGGTGAGGGGCGTTAAAGTCGCCTCCGACTAAAATCGGACACCCGGGATACTGCCGACGGACACTTGTTAACAAACCAAGATTAATACAGGAGGAAGCACCAGCGTCTGGTCTAACGCAAAATGAAACGACCACAACAGTTCCCTTCTTAAATTTCGCAGCCACTGTCACTACTTCTTGATACGACGTGCACCAGTTTTCAAGAACAAGGCGTACATGCGGAAAACGTGAGTCCACATACATCGCCGCCTTTCCCGGGGGAGCAGCAGTTTGTACACGACGGTCTATCATTAAAGGAGACATGTAGGCACTGAAGCCTGTTATCGATGGCAAGGCGTTTGTTTCCTGTAGCAACATGACCCATACCTGGAGCTTGTGAATTTGTAGTCAGGTCTTGAGCTCTCCCACCTTCTTGGAAATGCCTCTGCAGGTACACGGCAGCTCACCAGCACTTCTGGAACTTGCTATTTCTAGTCACTAGCCCAAGCGCTGTAGAATCTCGGACGTCAGGTTCGACAACTGGTTGACCATAAACCGGAGCAAAGAAGTCGCAGGGTTGTCCAGCGGCATTGCGGTAATCTGGGAAGAGGCGGCAGGAAATGCCACTGGTGGGCGGCAGGAAAACGACGTTGCTGCGCCATTGACAGATGTGGAGGGTGATTCCGCTGCCCGTCTACATCGAGCGAGAAGTTCACGGTGTTGCCGGAGCTTGGTGACCTCCGCTAAAAGACGTGCGATTTGTTCGTCGACTGCGGCCATATCGTCCTGCGGTAGATCAGACACACTGCGCTGCATTGTTGGCTGTTTTCGGAGGCGTTCTTTTCGCACAGTATCGTTAGAAGGCTGCTGAGCTGAAGGACCATGCGAGGTGTGCTCAGGGAGCTCCGGCCACTCGTCAACCCGCTGGAGAGCTGCGAACCGACTGGATGTCTGCAATGAAGTTATATTGTCATGTATTGGCCAATGCTTGGCCAGAGCAAATGGCCAGAGCTGTGGAGTTGCTGCGAGTCTAGGAAACGAGGGAAGCGCGATTCATGGACGCTGCCGAATGTCAAGACGATCGACAATACACCGTTGCGGTAGTCGACACTGCCGGAATGATTATCCACTCCGCCAGCGTAAAGTTCCGACACGCCGAAGTGGCCGATCGATTAGCCATCCCACTGGCCAGATCTGATCACGATAGCGGGGTCGTTGTTAGCGACTGGCTCACACCGAAAAACAATTACGCCAAGAGGTGAATATCCGTGGAAGCCTGCCGAATAATCAAGAACCTGAAACGCTCACCGGACAACAATGTCGAGCTAGTTTGGTTCCCCCCACACATATGAGACGTCGCTCCGCACCTCACCAACCTCAAAGACATCGCTCACTCCATCGCACGAGGGCTCGGAAACCGTGCTGGAGAGAGCCATGGTGAAGACGGAGGGTGATATAGGCTGACAAGCTTCAATGAACTAATTAGAGCCTTCTATATGGCCCGCAAACCTTTCCTCCGTATAGCAATAAACTTTGCAGAGCTCGGGCAGCCGCTTTGAGGCAATTACAAACACGTACCCGAATTCGCTGCAATACAACAGGACCTACCCTGAAATATATAACGCCAGCACGTGCAAGGTCTGTAAGACAGACGTAGCCGCATCTTAATCTGGGAACCCTTCCATCGAGGTGGCCCTCCGCTCTTCGTAGCTCTAGCCTCGATGACCAACTCTAGGCCGTCCAACAGGCCCTCGAGGTGGCAAAGAGGCAAGATCTCGACGTCCCCACGTGAGAGCCTAGGCCCGGTCGAGCTAAGCCCTGCCGAACACTCAATAATGTTGTTTCTCACTCACTCACCTCCAATGCGGCACCACTTTCTTCCTTTCTTCTTTCACTCCCTCCTTTATCCCTTTCCTTATGTCCCGCATAGGGTGTCCGCCTAGATATGTGAGACAGTTGCCCTGTCATTTCCTTTCCTCAAAACCAATTTTAAATTTTTTCAAAGCATCCTCTTCCATTCAATGGTATCGGCCGATTATCATGACCCTGCAGGGAGTAGTATCAAAATAGAGACAGACAGAGAGACATAAAAACTTTATTGAGCAAGTGAGTTTTAGACCCAGCTGGGTCCCTGGGCCACTGCGCGGTCCCGCACTGCATCAAGCAGGTCATGCCTGGACATGACGTCGGCAGCCCGAGTCACAGCAGCAAGCTGGGATGTCGGGTCTGCAGACATGAGCAGGAATTCCCAGCCCTCCCAGCTCGAGATGGCGTGCTGTCCCCGCGGGGGAGGGTCAGCAGGGAGCCGAAAAGGATATGGGAGAGAGTGGCGTGGGGGTCACCCCACAGGGAGCATGCTGGGGATGTGCCGCAATAATGGGATAAAAGCTGAGGGGATGAGAGAGCGGGTCTGGAGGCGTCTGAAGAGGATCTGTTGGGAGTGCGTAAGAGAGGGGTGGGGAGGAGGGTAAGTCCGACGGTCCAAACGGGGTATTTGCGTGAGGTCCACAAAGGTGTGCGCCCGCTCTCTCGAGAATCCTGGATCGAGACTGTTCCGAGCCCGGCAAATCAAACCTCGGGCCAATTTATCGGCAGCCTCGTTTCCAGGGTTCTCAGAGTGAGCCGGCACCCACTGAAGCTCTACCCTGCGCGGTAAATTTTGGGTAGGGGTGTTCAACTAGTGCCAGGAAGGGGCGTGAATCCTGCCACAACAGAGAAATGTGTCTATTCCTTGACCGTAGATAAAAGAGATTATTACATTTCATTTCGTTTATTAACACCCTCAGGACCGTTTGGCATTACATAGGGAAGTGATTAAAAACTTAACACATTAAACAAAAGCAAGCAACGCCACATAAAATAAAAAATAAAAGTTGTTAGGCCCTAATTATCTCCCTTCATCTGCCACCCTGTGGTTTTGATATTAGCAGGATCATTAGAATCGGCCGACACCATGGTCCCGAAAGAGGTCCTTTGACCGGGGGAAAGCTGCTTGGTTCTTTAGGTGGATCTGACTATTGTGTCCACCACGCAGACATGAGAGGGATTGAAAGGCCAAGGGAATATTTTGTCGAAGGAGGGGCAGCATGCGGTCGATGTCTGGTTATGGCGCTCGGCTGCCGTCCCGAAAGACGCGGTTTCGATCCCGGTCGCGGCGGTAGAATCCCGATTGAGGAGAAATTGTACAGGCCCATGTACTGTGCAATATCAGTGCACGTTAATGTTTCCAGGTGGCCTAAATTTCCGGAGCCCTTAACTACGATGTCCGTTATAGCCTGAGTCGCTTTAGGACGTTAAACCTCAATAAATCATAACCCAACAATAAGAAGGAAATTTGATCTCAATCCAATCTGTATACTTACCTAGAAACATGTGGAGCGAATTGAACGAATGTGAAAGCTTTACAAGGCACTGCAACATATTATATACACCAGAAAATGCAGCTTTCTTATATACAACCTTTGTAAGTAAAGTTCCCGGACTAAGAAGGAAGAAGACGAAGTGTTTCTGCTGAGGTGGCTGCACATCGCTCCAGTGATAAATCTCGCCATCCGCGTAAATACGTTCCTTATATCAAGAGGATTCACTTTACACCATCTGAGGACGCTCCCGAAGCACATGCGCCGTCTGACTGGGGGGCAGTAAGCAAATGTCCTTTTGTCATCCCGGATGCTGGACTGGGCTCCGAGGATAGGCCTAGGGCCACTGGTGACGCGCTGGCAGAGGTCGGTTCGCCGGCGTCTGTCACGACGGCTTCAGCAACACCTATTTTTGACAACTGAGCCTGTGGGCAGCTCCTGGTTCCTGCTCCCGATACATCAGTGGCAGCGCACATCCCGCCTTCTCCAAGTGCACCTCAGCCCGTGAGTGATCTGCCCTCTGGGCGGAACTCGGCAATGGCTGCCCAGCCTCCACTGCTGGATGGGGCTTAAACCGTGCAGCCGGAAGAGGACAGCTCTCCAATAGACCTGTATTCAGCACCTCCATCCGTGCCACCGGCTTCCCGCAGTTCTAAAAAGCACCAATCAGGGGTCATTGCACAGGATTCGTCTCCTGCCAACTGCAGCTCACAAGGCAAGCGTTCCTGCCCAGCATATGCCAACCAGGTGGCTGTGCCGACATCAGGATCGGTGTCGTATAAAGTGGCCATTAAAGCTCTGGCAGCCAAAAGCCTGACAGACATTTCGAACAGGATTCTTCAGGCGAACCTGGATGAGTGTCTTGGGACCAAAGGTTTTCGTAGCTTAACGCCTAGAACGAAATCTAATCGCTGTGTGGCTCCCTACTTTGGCTGCTGTTGAGCGGCTTTAAACGCTGAAGTGCATATAGATTACAAGCGAGATCTCGGTGCCGGTCCAGGTGTACGTAGTAGAAGCTTCGGACCTACAACGCTGTGTTTTTTACAACGTCGATGTTGCCGAAGATCAGACGACCCTCCAGCATGAGTTCTACTGTCCAACCCACCGTGTCACCCATGCGCAGTACATGGGAAAGGGGCGCTCGTGCATCGGCACAATACAAGGCCTACCAACTCTTCCAGAACGACTTTACTACTATGGCTGTATTCTGCGGCCTCGCCCTTACATACCGAGTGCTGTTTGTTGCTACAGCTGTTTCAGAGATGTCCACATGCGCTGATTATGCCCTTTTACAGCGCAAGATGAGGCTAGGCCACAAGGCACACCGCCTTACAGGTGCGGACTTTGCTAGACTGATGACCACGAAATGACCTCTCCAACTTGCCCCAATAAAACAGAAAACAACTGAGAAGGTTCGGCGTGTGATCCGTAAGCAAGTGCCTCCGAATGAAAACAGAGCCCTGATACAGACATTCAACAGGTTTGCGGCTCCCCAGTGGGATGAAGACGACTGGCCTGAGCTTTTTGGGCCCAATAAACCTGCAGCCCCTGCCCAACAGTCGTATAGTGATAAAGTGCGCAAGAATCGCGGTCACCTTCAAGCTACACAAAAGCACCGCATACTGCAACCTCTGCGTGAGGACATGGAAGCACTTGACGACCAGATTGCACGCCTTTTAGCCGAGGTCTCTAAGCTACGGCAACGTCGTGAACTGCTTGATCGCCGTAGACAACCAGCAGAATCCCACTCCACTCCAATAAACGCTCCAGCGCCTTCGCCTACGTCCAGCTCTCATGCGTTTTTCGCAGACTCTACGAGGTCTTTTGCAGCACTGCAGGATAACTCAACATCCCTCCTTTGATTTATGGTAAACCAATTATATAACCTGACATCAGTTCTATAACAACGCTTGGGAGCCTGATTGAAAATGGCGAGTACACGTTGTTGTGGTGTGCTCCAATGAAATGCAGAGGCCTCTCCACAAAGCTGGGAAAGCTCAAATCTCGACTTCACATGAACAAGCTCCAGGTGTGGGCCCTGCTACTGCAGGAGACTAATGGCTTGCCATCCATTCCGGGCTTTAATGGATACATGTCCCCTTCAATGAACGACCATTGTGTGCACACTGCTGCTCCTCCGGGAAAGGCGGCGGTGTACGTTGATGCGCGTTTTCCTCAAGTTTGCCTCTCTCTGGAAAACTGGTGCATCTCATATCAAGCGGTAGTCGCAGTGGTTGTGAAGCTTCCCAAGGCAGCTGTTGTGGCCGTGTCGTGCTATATAAGACCCGCCGGTGTAGCGCCCTCCCGCATTTTTCTGGGGTGGTTATTAACTCTACGACGACAACACTCAGGGTGGCCTATTGTAGTCGGTGGTAACTTTAACGCCGCTCATCCGGACTGGGGGTACCCCACTTCAAGCCCCCGTGGTAGGCGTGTGCGGGACGCATTGGCGGATGCGCTGTTTGGTTTACTCTACCATGCAGATTCAGCAACGCGGACTGTGCGCCATGCTCGCAGTCCAACCTATGCTCCGGACTTTACGTTGTGGACAGGACCCCGGACTCCCTGGTGGCCAGACTGCTGGAGTAGTGACTATTATCCTATCATCATCGGTCTCCATCCATTAAGGGCCCGCCGATTACGCCGTAGGTGTTCTGTGGTTAATTGGGACACGTTTCGCACCACCGTCGAAGATCTCTCTCTGCAATCATCTACACTACTTGTGGACTGCATACAAACTGCGCTGAAAAAGGCTACTACTGTACTACTGTCACCTGGACGGACGTGAATCGCCCGGCGCCGGATGTGGGTCTGCTTAACCTTTGGGCTGCTCGCCGCCTTAGCGAAAAAAGGTTGTCCTAAAAATGCATTTCGAACATATTTATTATTTTCGTATTTATTTTGAATTTTTTTCCTATGCCTAAATCGCGGTATGAATGTTTTCTAAGTATGCTAGGAGTACTATTCTGAATATTCTTAAAAATGCATTAAAAATGGATTTTCTGTCCGCTTAGTATATTATTATACATTAAAAATATACTAAAATACACAATAAATACATTTAGAATATGCTGAAAATACACGTTAAATGCATTAAAAATACGCAAAAATATACAATTTATACATAAAAATACGCTAAAAATATACATTAAATTTATTAAAAATACTCTAAATATATACTATTAATATATTAAAAATACATTCACTTCAGATCGGCTTTCAAAAGGTGGGCTAGTCGGATTCACCGGATAATACTGATCAATGTTGTCAACAGCAGAAGTAATGACTAAACTGATTATAAGTATCAGGAGACAGACAAGCTCAGATAAAACGCGTTGCCATCAAGAAGTTTATACCAACGCAAGGTCACGTGACAGGACTTGGACGTGAAGGATGTCGCCACGCAGGAAATGCCGACGGAAAGTGACGTCTGCAAACACGAACTCCTCCAACAAGACCAATACTTGGCTTGGCTTATGTATAACCCTCGTGAGGGGACACATTATCTTGCCCTGTGAGGCGCTTTTCGCGCAAAGACTGGGCCCCCAAATTGTCGCACAAGCGTCCGAGTAGTCGCGTTAGAATCTGCGGTCTAACTAGAACCGATTTGTTAGTCGTAATTAACTTGCGTCATGTATCGGTCAGGAGTAGAACTGTCAACCAGCAAACATATGGGCGTCTATGGAAGACGGTCGGCCTTGCCAGTCGGGGTCCTTTTCGCTGGCATGTTCAGGCCCGGAGGCGCGCATGGCGCCATCGGCGTTATAATGCTGTCACGCTGTCCATACGTAATTTAAATAAGTGCTAACTGCCTTTCTGCTTGAAGTTGACATAAAGGAATGGACGAAAAGGGGGAGTTTTCACTGTTCCCACAAACGTGATTTTGAGCACTATGTTGTTCCACGGGAGCTTGAAGTGTGCTGCAAATATGCTGAAGCGGGCTTCCCATTTGTTATAGTTGAAATATGCACGCACGAATTAATTTCGTATTTACGAAAATACACTTTAAATGCATTGCCAACATGTCATTTCCCGAAATGCGATTTCGAGCGCTAACTGTTCAACGGCAGCTTGAAGTGTGCTCCAAATACGTTTACTCAGAGAGCTCATTCGTTAGAGTGTACTTTGGAGGAATTAATGCCGTATGTGAGAAAATACACTTTAAATAAATTGCCAACATGCAAAGGCCATTTCCCGCTACGCGATTAGCAGCACTATATTGTTTTACGGCAGCTAAAAGTGTGCTTCAAATATGTTTAAACCCCCGCCGCGGTGGCTCAGTGGTTAGGGCGCTCGACTACTTATCCGGAGTTCCCGGGTTCGAACCCGACCGCGGCGGCTGCGTTTTTATGGAGGAAAAACGCTAAGGCGCCCGTGTGCTGTGCAATGTCAGTGTACGTTAAAGATCCCCAGGTGGTCGAAATTATTCCGGAGCCCTCCACTACGGCACCTCCTTCTTCCTTTCTTCTTTCACTCCCTTCCTTATCCCTTCCCTTACGGCGCGGTACGGGTGTCCCACGATATATGAGACAGATACTCCGCCATTTCCTTTCCCCCAAAACCAATTATTATTATATGTTTAAAAGGACTGCCGGTTTTTTAAAATTGAAGTGTGCTTGAGACGAATCAATTGTATATTTACGAAAGTACACTTTTAATACACTGACAAGATGCTAAAACCGCATAAATATTTTTTCACGTGTTTGAAATGTGCTCGAAACACGCTTTAAGTGACGTGTACTTCGAATGCATGATTTCATATTTATGGAAATACGTTTTTAATATATTCACAACATGTTAAAACCGCATTCATATTTTTTCACGTATTTGAAACGTGCTAGAAACATGCTGTAAGTGACGTGTACGTCGAATGCATTATTTCATATTAACGGAAATACCCTTTTAATATATTGATAAGATGCTAAAATCGCATTCATATTTTTCACGTATTTTAAACGTGCTCGAAGCATGCTTTAAGTGAGGAATACTTCGAATGCATTATTATCATATTTGCGAAAGTACACATTTATTATATTGACGAGGTGCTAAAACCGCATTCATAATTTTTCACATATTTGAAATGTGCTCGAAGCAAATTTTAAGTGACGTCTTTGTGGAAAATTTTAAGAATATATTTCAAATACGAAGCACAAAATTTCAGGAACTTATTTCCGGCATATTTTTAGTGCATTCATGAATGCAAAATATGTTTAAAATACATTGTAAATATCCCGAAGTATATTCCAAACGTATTAGTTTTCGCTAAGGGCCGACAAGTGGAGATGGCACCTTCCCGAGACCTGACTTCTGGGCAAGCATGGGCAAGGCTGAATTACCTTACTGCCAAGGCTCGCAGTTATGAACGCGATTTCTCGCGACGGCAGTGACATGCGTGGTGTGAGCAGTTCTCGACAAAATTATCGAATGCTGCTCTCTGGCGAACGTTTCGTGCAATGAAACATGGTTCCCGTCGTCCTGACGCAGAGGGCCGCAGCATGCTTCGCAGCTAACTTAGCCCCGGATGATTTCGCCAGAAAGGCAGCGCGGAAGTTTTTCCCCCAGCATGATGTGTTGCCTCCAATGGTCATAGGAGTCCCCTTGGCCGCCATTCCAGCATATGTCGATAAGCTCCCATCTACAGCCGACGCTGAGGGAATTGCAAGACCATTTTCAATGCCCCAGATGCAGCAATCGACGAGGCCCGTCGGAAGACTGCGCCCGGTCCGGACTCCATTCCGTACGAGGTTTACAAGAACTTAAGTTTCGCTGTACTGCCTCAGCTCCTCGCCACCATTAACAAGGTATGGATAGAAGGCGTCGTACCAGAAACCTGGAAATCGGCTATTGTGATCGCCATACCAAAACCGGGGAAGCCGCCGACAGGACTCGGAAATTTCCGGCTATATCACTAACGCCAACATTATGCAAGCTTACCGAAAACATGCTTGCCACACGACTGTCGTTCTGGCTTGAGCACAATGGTTTCTACCATCCCGCCAAAATCGGCTTTCGTACGTCCATAGGTACAGAAGATGGACTGGCTGTCTTGACGTCAGCAGTTCTAGCCTTAACTCGCAGCCGCAAGTTATGTACTGTACTGGCCATGGGCGTTGAAAAGGCGTACGATAATATCAGCCATGCTGCCATCCTGGAATCGCTTGACATGCTGCATTTCCCCGTTAGAGTGCGCAATTTTGTTAAATCCTTCCTTGAAGGCCGGCACTTTGTCATACGCCTCAGTGGTGAGGCCGTCGGATCATTTTTGCCTCTTCACGGCGTTCCTCAGGGATCGGTGTTATCGCCAATATTATTTAATATTGCTTTTATCCCCCTTTCTTGGCGCTTACATGCTGTCTCAGAGATTAAGTTCTTATTGTATGCTGATGACATAACGGTGTGGAACACTCACAACGACCTGATGGCTCAAGCAGCAGGCCCACAATCATCCATAGATATTACGTTGACTTTTCCTTCTTCATTTGGTCGGCAGCTTTCAGTGAGCAAAACCACGAACGTGTCAGTCGCCAACAGCTTGGGGCGCCGTAAGCTCGCTGCAACCCCGATTCGTCTCCATCTATCCGGAACTACAGTTCAAGAAAGTTCGATCGTAAAAATCTTGGGCTTGACAATACACGAGTCAGGAACTGCTGCGTTCCTCACTCACCGGCAGCGCACCTACCCCCAGCAGCCATGGAGGTGCAAGCGCAGAGGGAAGACCTTCGTCCCAGTGAGTGGACCCCGATACTCCGCGCGTACAAGGGTGAAATCTCAAGCGCGGAAACGCTGGCCCTATCCCATCAAGCAGCGTCTGTTCCATCTACGCCTACGGTGTCCGCATCCGCTATCCCTGCGACTTTCAAGTCTACATACAGGCGTCAACAAGAACAGCTGCGCGCGACGCACGCAGTCGCACGCCGAAGCAAACAACTTGCTTCAGTCCCTACCGGCATTATACGGGTCGTTTACCGACCAAGAGGAGGCCTCGCTTTGAAAGGCACCATGGCGCAGCCACTCCTGCAAGCCCTGCAAGTCAGCGCTGCTGGCCGTGACCTCGGGGATATTCACCTGAGGATCCACCCTACGAATAACACCTTCACGGTCGCTACCCCGCACGAGACAACCGGCCTTCACCTCGTACAGCTCAAGGAAGTGGTCCTCCAGGAGACCGCTTACCCTGTCGCAGCCTACATTGCACCGCCGGCGGCTGCTGTGCGTGGAGTCATCTCGCAAGCCTACTGGGAGGAGACGCCGGAGCAGATGCTACAGGACCTCCAGACCCGTAACCCGTAAGCTGATATTGCAGCCCGCAGAATGGGTAGGCCTCATTCTGTTCTGATCACCTTTGCGCACGGACCAGTCCCGCATGCCATACGCCACATGAGTGTAGTGTACAGATGCATGCCGTACAAGGGAAGTCCAGACGCGTGCACGAACTGTCGTCGGCCGGGCCATAGGTATGACGTGTGCCCGCACCCCAAGACTGGTCTCTGCCCGCGGTGCGGAGACAAGCATGAACCGCAACATGTGCCCTCCGCATCCCGACCTGCATTCTCTGTGGAGGCCAGCACCTCACGGGCAGCGGCTCGTGCATGGCTAGAAATCGCACCGCCCAACCACGCAACCCATCACCCCAGAAGGCAATTCCCCCTAACAAGGATGACTTACTTCCGCTGCAAACTAACAAGAACGATTTTCCTTCGCTGAAAACGACCCTCCCGTCTACTGCAACATGGGCCTCCAAGGCTCCCGGGACGAACACCAGGACCTCCCAGGACCCGGACGTGAGGGCTCTGCGAGAGGAGGTAAAGCAGCTCAGGGCAGCCCTCTCTACCGCCACCTCTCCTGTATCTCCCCATCCACCACCCCCCTCCCCTTCACCCACCCAGCCCGCTCAACCTTCCCCTAAAAAAGAAAGCCTGATGAGAGCCCAGTCGAACCAATAGACCTAGACGCCAAATTTCAGGCCTTCGCCCAAAACTTGGAATCCAGGCTCACAGGCTCACAGTGCCAGCTTATGATTGAATCTACCATTACCCGTTTAATGGATAGTGTCATATGTAGCATCATGACCAAGGTAGAGGAGTGCTTAACTGGCCTCACTCCTGGACTCTCAACAGACTATTCTCCCACAGTCCCACTCTCCACACCCCTCCTTCCCCTCACTACCCAACAACATGGCTCCTCCGACGGGCATTAATTATTTACAGATTATTCAGTGGAATTGCAGGGGCTTTCGGCGAAAGCGCGATCCTCTGCTGCAAATTATAGCAAGTTCGTCATCCCCACCAGACATTATCGCCATTCAGGACGCCAATGCTTGCAGGCAGCTGCCAGGATACGCTTTTATCCCCTCAGACCCCACTGATCTTCCTCGGGTGGTCACATATGTCAGTAAATCCTTGCATTACGTGGAGCGCGTAATTACCTCCCCTATCGCTAACAGCCTTATTGAAGTCTTACCGCCCACACCTGCAAAATCAGGCCTGTTCTTTCTTAAATGCTACCTTCTAACACGTCAGCCAATTAACTTACTCCCCTCACTTCTCAAATCCGCAACCCAGTTGGCCGGATGAAACCCCCTACTTATTGCCGGAGATTTTAATTGCGCTCACGTGAACTGGGGCTATCGGCGCACCAACCACTGAGGCACAGTTTTGTACAATGAGACGCTGGCGCTCAACCTGACTATCTTTAATGATTTCAGCTTACCTACGTGGATTGGTAACAGTGTTACTGCCGATACTAGCCCAGACCTCACGCTTGGTAGAAACTTGGACCACCTGCAGTGGGAAAGAATGCTTTCCACACTAGGCAGCGATCATCACCTAATTCGAATAACGCTAAACTATCGCCGATCTCAGCGCAAATTTACCATTAAGCACACTAATTGGGACGCGCTCCGCAAATTTAGACAAGCGCAGCCAACACAGGCCCCCTTCGACCTAGACACCTGGATTATTCAGTTGCAAAAAGACATTCGCCAACACACTCAAACGCTCGACTCTACGCCAGACACCCCTGTTATTGACAGCAAGCTCGCCCACCTCCTCCAACCACAGGACAACATAACGCAAAGGTGGAAGACTCAGAAGCACAATAGGAGACAAACTCAAACTTGCCCAGATTCAATCCCAAATAATACAATGTAGTGCCACTCTTTGCAAAGCTAACTGGGCTCAGGTTTGTGACAGTCTCCGCGGCAATCTCTCCCCAATCCGCGCTTGGCATCCATTACGGCACATGCTAGACCCCACGCAATCCAAATCTCAGACGCGCATTAGCATTCGCCGCCTCGCTCATAACCATCGACAGGACACCGACGCCTTCCTCGCCCAAGTGAAATGCACCTATACAACCCCCGGTCTCCCTTGCAAGTATCCTGATTATGCAGGCCCACCCCAGCCCGAACTTGACGCCCTTATTACAGAATCAGAATTTCGCGCCGCCCTATTGAAATTACGGAATACCACTCCCGGAGGTGATGAAATTACCAATGCAGCTATCAGAAATCTTAACGATGCTTCCATCTCTGACTTAGTCAACTACTTTAACGAATGTTGGGAGGGAGGTACTCTCCCTGCCTCGTGGAAGCATGGAAAAATTATTTTTATTCCAAACCCCACAAGCCTATCACCCTAGACAACATCCGCCCCATTTCTCTTACATCCTGTCTAGGCAAGGTCTTCGAGCACATATTTCTTGCTCGGCTAACAACGTACATGGAAGACAACCACCTTTTCCCCCACCAGTATGCTCGGATTTCGTGCGCATCTATCTGCGCAGGACGCCCTACTTCAAATTGCGCATGACGTGCTTGATGATACCGTCCCCCACCACACTAAAGCTATCCTGGCAGTTGACCTCACCAAGGCATTTGACACAATTCGACACGATGCCATTTTACGGGAACTGCAGGCTCTACAGGTAGGCCCTAAAACCTACAATTACGCTCGCGCGTTTCTCTCGGGCCGCACAGCCTCCCTGCACATAGATCAGATTACCACATCCCCTTATACACTCGGAGAGCTCGGAACCCCTCAAGGGGCGGTCCTTTCTCCCCTTTTATTTAACGTTGCTCTCATCCCCCTAGCTCACAAACTGGCTCTAATCCCACACCTAAAGCATACCCTGTACGCTGATGATATTACCACATGGACCACTCATTGCTCTGACGGGGAAATTGAGGAAACTCTTCAGTTAACAGCAGACACCATCTCCTCTCACGCGTCATCAATCGGGCGCGAATGTTCCTCAGTTTAAGTCCGCACTCTTCCTAATTAGGCCAAAATCTAGCGCTAACTCGCCCATCCAAATCAATTTAAAAGGATCCCCTATCCCATCACACCCGCCCTGCGCATCCTTGGCCTCCACTTGCAGGATTCTGGATGAAATGAACATACCCTTAAAAGGCTCAAGGCCTCCACGCAATCCGTGTCTCACCTTCTACGCCGAGTGTCCTCCCTTAACAAAGGTTTAGACGAAGCGGACAACATGAAAGTAGAGCACGCATTTACGCTTAGCCGCATTCTATACGCAACCCCATATCTCAAATTGAACCGCACGGAAACCGAACGCGTGAACACAATGATCCGCCTTGCGACTAAGGCAGCCCTAAACCTACCTCGTAGCACTAGCACAGCCAAACTTCTTCCACTAGGCATGCATAACACCATTCAGGAACTAGTTGACGCGCATCATCAGACACAGTACCTTAGACTTGCCACGAGCGCCACTGGCCGCCATATACTCTCCTCCCTTCGCATCAACATACGCGCTAGCCAATCAACCCTTATACCCATCCCTCGACACATCCATGCACCTCTCGTTGTGAAACCCCTTCCTCGAAACGTCCATCCCCAATATCACATCCCTCGCCGCGTAGCTCGCGCTAATGCCCTCCATAAGTACTACGGGCAAGCCCGCGATGCCGTTTGGGTAGATGCCGCATGTACAGCGCATGAAGCGGTAGCAGTTGCCTACAATCCAAACCTACCTCACCCCCTAACTCACCGTCTTCCCTCGGGCTCTACGCCTGAGGAGGCAGAGGAGACCGCCATCGCCCTAGCCCTTGCACATTCGGACGCCCAATACATCTTCAGCGACTCCAAAACGGCTCTGTCCAACTTTGCAAGGGGCAGGATTCACGCCCCTTCCTGGCAATTGTTGAACACCCCTAACCAAAATTTACCGCGCAGGGTAGAGCTTCAGTGGGTGCCGGCTCACTCTGGGAACCCTGGAAACGAGGCTGCCGATAAATTGGCCCGAGGTCTGATTTGCCGGGCTCAGGACAGTCTCGATCCAGGATTCTCGAGGGAGCGGGCGCACACCTTTGCGGAGCTCACGCAAATACCCCGTTTGGACCGTCGGACTTACCCTCCTCCCCACCCCTCTCTTACGCACTCCCAACAGATCCTCTTCAGACGCCTCCAGACCCGCTCTCTGTCATCCCCTCAGCTTTTATCCCACTATTGCGGCACATCCCCTGCATGCTCCCTATGTGGTGACCCCCACGCCACACTCTCCCATATCCTTTTCGGCTGCCCTGCTGACCCTCCCCCGCGGGGACAGCACGTCATCTCGACCTGGGAGAACTGTGAGGTCCTGCTTATGTCTGCAGACCCGACATCGCAGCTTGCTGCGGTGACTCGGGCTGCCGACGTCATGTCCCGACATGACCTACTTGATGCAGTGCGGGACCGCGCAGTGGCCCAGGGACCCAGCTGGGTCTAAAACTCACTTGCTGAATAAAATTTTTCTGCCTGTCTGTCTGTCAGGAACTGGTACTGCTTAGATTTTTTTGGCTAAAAAGCAAGCAATTCGGGCGTTGGGTCTGATTAGACGCAGAGCTCCTAAAACAGGCGGAGCCCGCTGTCTTTTTCCACGACAGCTGGTGCGGGTTGTTGTGCAACCGCGCCTCGTTTGCCAAGCCATATTCCAGCATTTGATGAGGGCTTAATGGGATTGTCTAGAAGCTGTAATTGAGAGGCAATGAGGGTCTTCACTTGCTTTCCCTGCATTACCCCAATCGTGGCGCTCCAAGAACATGTGCAGCTGAATACACTAGATGAGCTGATGCAGCAACGACGCGATGCTCGCCGCCTAAAGTCAAACATTACACACACAACGTGTGCACTCAAAGCATATGCTTCACTGCACTCCATTCTACAGCCGCCCCCGCCGGTTCTCCTCCCTGGCGCTTTGTGCAGCTGAGCTACAACAAACCAACTGATCTATATCGGCCATCATCTACCCGCGCGGCATCGTTGTTTCGCGACCGAATTGCAGAACAAGACGCCAATCTGCCGCATGGCTCCATCGTTATGTACGTTGGCGCAAGCATCCAGGCGTGCGAAACAACAACGGCAGTTTACTGTCCTTGCAAGCCGGCCCTGAACAAAACGTCAAGGTTTCGCCTCTCAGAACCTCCTTCCTCCTTCTTTGCGGAGATGCTTGTGGTTCAAGAGGCACTGCTCTGTGGCTGCCGTTCCCATGCTACCTATGGCCCGCATTGTCATTCGCACTGACGCCCTTCACGTCACACACCTACTACGCCGTGTCAGTCACACCCCAGGAATCTGCCAAGACATCCATTGTCTAGCAGAACGCATCCCGCAGCAAATCCGTATTGAGTGGGTTCAGCATGACCTTCTGAGCGCACAATGCCGCGCAGATTTTGCGAACCACCTTTCGACCCCAACCTCGTCTTTGCCTCGAGTCCTCACTCTTTATGACACCACCCTCCTTTTCTTTTAACAAGAAAGGAACAGCTCCGGCGCCGTGCACGGACTCTAATCCCTTCGTGTGTTGTAACCCTCCCCCGTGGTCTTACCCGTGCAGAGGAGGTTGCGGTTCGGAGGATACGAGTCGGGGTTGCCCTAACACCAGCTGTGACACGCAAGTGGCCGCCTTTCAAAGATATATATCCCCGCCCCGGGTGTCCAGTCTGCAAGAACAGACTGTGAGGCGGATATCCACCACCTGTTGTGGGACTGCCCATCGCTGAAGCCAACGGGAATTCGGCACCTGGCGGCGGTGGGTCTCTCACCGGACAATCCGGATTCCTATATTGCCTGGGCACAGGGTCCATATCATCGTTCTCTGCTTGATTTCATTAGATCAGCCCCATTTTTTCATTTATTTAGACATCTTACTCATCTCCCCTTGCACAACCTTTATACCCTGATGCAATAAACATCGCTTAAAAAGGCCATTAAAATGAGTTTTATATTGAGATCATTAGTGTAGCACCCCTTTGAAATAGTCTCCCTTGTAGTCTGTACACAGCTTCCAACGCTTCTTGAGGTCGTGGAAACACTTGGAAAACGCTTCTTTTGGCAGAGCTGTCAGCCCCATTGTCGTGGCGTCTTGAATGGCCTCCACGCTCCCCATCCAGTGACCTTTTAGGGCTCCCCTCACACGAGGGAAGGGGAAAATCGCATGGGAAGAGGTCAAGCGAGTATGGCGGATGGGGAAGTATAGTAATTCTGTGCTTGGCGAGAAATAGTGTTACGCTGAGAGCAGTGTGCGGCCTTGCGTTATCATAAAGAAGGCTCCATTGTCCAGAAGCCCATAAGTCAGGGCGACGGCGTCGCAGCTCATGACGCATGTGTTGGAGCACGTGGATATAAAACTCCTGATTCACAGTTTGCCCATTTGGGACGAACTCGTGGTGTATGACACCTCTGGCATCGAAAAACTATCAGCACCGTCTTTGTTTTGGTCTTCTGTCGCCGCATCTTTCTCTACGCTGGAAAGCTTGTGGACCGCCATTCATCGCTCTACCTCTTTTTTTGAGGATCTTATTGAAAACACCATGTTTCGTCTTCAGCAGTGATGCTGTCGACCAATGCAGCATCCTCCTCTGCCTCGGAGAGCAAATCAGCGCTCACTGATGTCCGCGTGTCCTTGTGGTCCTGTGAGGAAGTGTGGCACAAGTCTGGCATTCAGCTTTCGTTCCCCAAGTTCTCACGCAAAATTTGGTAGCATGTTGTCTTACAAATGTAGAGGCATCTGATACCATACGGACTGTAAGGATGCGGTCTTGGTGTACGGTTTCGCTGACCCGAGTCGCGTTGTTCTCATTCCGTGAGGTTGAAGGGCGCCCCTGCGTTGTGTCGTCTTCCACCGACGTTCTCCCCAAAACGAACCTCTTGTGCCACTCGAAAACTCATGCCCGCGATAATGTTTCTTCGCCGTAAGCGTCCCGAAGTAGCTCATACGTCTGTGTGGCTTTCTTGCCTAGCTTCACAGAGAATTTAATGTTTACACACTATTCGAGGTGGACGTCCCTCTGTCCACATTCACTCAGAGTAGAATGCGCAGACGACTAGTGACAATTTGTGTATGGATGAATGGATAAGGCTGAAGCCTTTAAATCGGGCGGTGGCGCAAGCCACCTAGCCATGAATTATGAAATTTTACTCTTCTCTTGATTTTTCTACATGTTGTGCCATATAGCGGCTGCCACAACAATTAACATAAATAGCTCAGGTTTGCCCTAAAAGACGGCGCTACACACACGCAATAACATTTGTTTTGGGGGATCATTTCTAGAGAACAAAATAAATCAGTCTCGAAATTGTACGAACAAAGGTTGTAGAAAACAAAAAGTTCTTTAAACATTGAAGTTTCAGAGGCTTCCATTCGCTCCACCGTGATAGCACTAATAGGCAGGTGACTCGTACATGTTGAATATGACCGGGTCATGAGGCAGGCAGAAAAATGCTGTGCGTTTTAGGAGTCTAAGGTTACCGACCCCTGCTGCTCGACCAACATTCGGGGGCAATGCGTGCTGAAGTTTTTGAGGCTACGTTGAGGCGAATTCTTTACAATGTGGTTGGAAACCTGGAAATACAGAAAGGTCCGCCGACCAAACTAAGCAAAATAAAGCGTTCACAGAACGAGAAAGCAAGTAAAGGTACGGGGCACTGAACAAATACGGATAGTGAGCTTGCAGTGATAGGAAAAGCTGAAGGAAGCACTTTCCCTAGGAGTTTGCACACGAAGGTTTCAGTAAAACTGCTGATCTCATTAAAGATTCCTCTGTGTTCAACACACAGACAGAAATTCAGATCCCGCGAGATTTTGCGATGAGAGACAATCACACGACCATCAGGACTCTCTTAACAAATTTATATTAATGAGATGGTAGTGTACCGTCACTGTAACATCTAGAAAACTGAATGCGTAAAAAATCGTTTTCATTCAGTTTTCAGTTCGCAGTAAAATGAAAGCAACACAAATGTTCAAGGCAGCATTCACATCGTGCTTCCAAGAGATAAATTTATAGACGTCTGTGTTATGAAAGCAGTGCCGAGTATTCAGAGGGAGATGAGCATTAGTATACTTCAAATCACTTGCAAGTTCACGCTGATCATAAAATTTCTTCTTAGCGAGTACAAACAATTCTCATGCATTATTTTACTCAGCACAATAAACAAAGAGCACAATCATTCTGCCCAACTGAGGGAACAAGGAAATGAAAGAATTTACAATGGAACGTGCTGGTTGCGTGGAGACTACCAAGCCATGATCTTAAAGTTACATCTCAAGCCTCCCACGCAGCCGGTAGAAGACATCTTTCTGGTTTTTATGTGCACCCGATTACAGCGGAATAACAAACAAATAGTAATTACCGTTGCAGTGCTAGGCCAGCGGAGCATTTTGCAGTTTGACAGTTTCCAACGGAACATTAGCTCTTTGCGCGCTATCGATGTTTCGTCTCGAAGCACACCATCTTCAAGAATTCAGCCGTGGCAAAATCTACGACTCCAAATGTGCCGATGTAGCCCAAAACGAGTGCACACACGTATCTGTTGAAGTCATAGCAGGACGACAACAAGGAACCAAGCGCTTAACTTTCACGCTGAAAAAAGGCAAGCAGCTGCAAACAACGAAGTCACGACATCGCCAGACCTACGTAGGCCCTCCGACGCCGGCAGCTAGGAGCAAGAATACCAATCGACCTCGGTAAATTGGATGCAATAACAGCCGCTTCCCGCTACTGTGAAAGAACGTGAATGAGAATAATTTTTTTTCATAAAAGAGGCGCTATACTTTCACCAATTGGGTAGCATTAAAACAGTTTTTAAACGCAGCAATTTGAAGGAGGTTTAAACTGTTCTAATTTACACCTATGAAACTAATTATTTTTCTTATTTCTTTTTTTCCCCTCAACACATTTTGGTCAAACACTACTACTCTAATTGATGCCTCATGCACTTGGTTCTAAGACCCGATGCGAGCTCCACGCACGCAATCTAAGTAAATTGATTATTCCATCTGAGGCGACAATCAGGCGAAAACAGTTGAAATTACCCCCGATGATTAGTTGGGTAGTTTTACTCTAATGATTATTTAAACCTAAGTCAAGGCTTGAAACACTCGACGAAAATCATTTGCAGGTTAAGGTGGGCAGAAGTGGCCGGAGGGCGACGTTGGGTTAGTGTAAAAAGAGTGGGCTACGCTCGACCGCCGACACGTCACATGCGTCGTGTGAGTTTTCCGAAGTGATATCAGAACAGAGCTCTGAAAATAGCAACCCGCCTGGGTACAAAAAGAGAGAGTCTTAATGTCGATCGTGGTCATGTGACCGGGATCACTAGTGAGTTCATCGCATGAAATCATCATAATTTGCCAAACAAGACTTAGCCGTCATACTGAAGCACAAAAGAAGAATGATGTGCGCTAGAACGCAGTCGCGTGACCATAACGAATAAGGCCTAGATCATTTGGTCTCATTATAGTGATAGACCAAGAGTACCTGAAAAGCATTTCCTTTGATATGCATGAAGCCTGGTCGTAAAAATAATACTCTTTGTTCGCATTCGTTCACGTAGCTTTGTCATGTGAGCCTGTCACACTAATAGCTGACAAGGGCTTCAGAAACTACTTTGTTTGATGTGCAGCATGCCTGAATAGAAAAATAATGCACCGTGCTCGAACGTGGTCACGGGGCTATCGTCACTGCTGACTCGGTCATGTGGCCTTCCTGTTGTCACAGCCGGGCAAGGCTTAGAAAAACATTTTATGTAATATGCATCATGCCAGAGGACAAAAAGTGTTAACTACACTCGATTCTGGCCACGTGACCCGAGTTAATAGCGATTTCACCTATGCAGCTCGTAATCCCGGTAGCCGAAAAGAGGTATAAGACCCGTATCGTTTGATATTCAACATGCCTGGGAAGAAAAATAATGCAGAGTACTCGAACATGGTCACGTGACTATATTCACTAGTGACTAGGACATGAAGACCCACATTTGTAATACCTGAGCAGGGCTTTTGAACCCATTTTGTTTAATGTGCATCAGGCCTGTGTACAAAAAGAGTTCACTGCGCTCAAACATGGTCACGTCAGCGGAATCACTAGTTAGTTAAACGTGCGAGCTCGTCACGCTGACAGTCGAAGAGGGCTTTAATACTTCAGTCGTTTGATATGCAACACGCCTCGGTATAAAAATAATGCACCGTGTTTGAACGTGATCACGCGGTTACATTCACTAGTGGCTTGGACATGTGACCTTGTTATAGTGGCAGCCGAGCAGGCCTTGGAAAAACATTTCGTTTCACATGTATCGTGCATCGGTAAAAGGAGTTCACTACACTCGAACGTGGTCCCCTGACCCGAATGTCTAGTGATTTCGCCCTGCTATCTCGTCATGCTTACATCCAAACAGAGCATTAGGACTCGAGTCGTTTTATATGCAACATGCCAGGGTAGCAAAATAACGCATCGTGCTCGAACCTGGTCACATGACTCTAGTGACAATTACATGCTTATGTGGCCATCTTATAGTGACAGCCGAACACGACTTCGAAAATCCTTTGGTTTGATATGCTTCACGTCTGGGCACATAAAGAGTTCACTATGCTCGTACATTTTCACGTGATGGCAATCACAAGAGATTTGATCATGCGAGCTCGTCACGCTGATAGCCGAACAGACTTTCAGACCTTAGTCCTTTGATATGCAACATGCCTGGATGTAAAAAATGCACCGTGCTTGATTGTGGTCACGTGACTATAGTCACTAGTAACTTGGTCACTTAGTCTTCTCATAGCGGCAGGCGAGTGGTGATTCGAAAAACATTTCTTTCGATATGTATCATGTCTGGGTAAAAAAGAGTTCACTATGTTCGAACATTGCGAGGTGACCGCAATCACTAGTGATATGTTCATGCGAGCTCGTCATGCTGATAGCCGAACAGAGCTTTAAGACCTGAGTCGTTTGATATGCAGCATGCCTGGATGTAAAACTAATGCACCCTGCTCGAACGTGGTCACGTGATTATGCTCACAGCGCCTTCGTAATGCGGTCTTCTCACAGTGAAAGCCGAGCAGGGCTTCGAAAAACCTTTCGTTTGATATGCGTCATGCCTGAATACAAGAAGAGTTCACAAAGCTCGAACATTGTCATGTGACCGCAATCACTAGTGATTTGATCATGCGAGATCGTCATGCTGATAGCCGAACAGAGCTTTAAGACCTAAGTCGTTTGATATGCAACATGCCTGGATGTAAAACTAATGCACTGTGATCGAACGTGGTCACGTGACTATAGTCACTAGTGACTTGGTCATGTGGCTTTCTTCTAGCGACAGACGAGCAGGTCTGCGAAAAACATTTTGTTTGATATCTAATATGCCTGGTTAAAAAAGAGGTCACTACACTCGAACGTGGTCATGTAACCCGAATCACTAGTGAGTTCATTGTGCGAACTTGTCATCCTGGGGTCTATTCTCGACAATTGGCCATTTTGTTCAAATTGTGACGTAGGCGTGACGTGACCATCAATGCGGTGCCAGGTTACGTACCCACAGAATCTGATTACGTGAATAGGAGAAAAAGTAAAAAAAACTGATCTAGAAAAAAATACCGTCGTCTGCTACTATTGACGTCAAGTACGAATGAGTGAAAAACTTTTATTGAACATTTGCGTAGTTCGGCGGCAGCAGGATCCGCGTCGTCTTCATATCAGGCGATCCCGGATCCCGTCTTCGCAAGGTCGGGCCCTCATTCCAGGGCTCCGCTGAGCCGCGCTGCCTCGTAAGCGTGCTGCACCGGGGTCCTTTGGACCGTGAGCTCGCTGCTGACGAGCCGGCTCTCCCATTGCTCCGCACTTGTGTGTTTGTGTTGGTGGAATTTTATTTTTCGCTCACACTCCCATGTGATGTGGTACAGCGTTGGTACCGCCCCGCACCACGGGCATGTGGCTCTGTATTGTGTCGGAAACATCTTGTTTAGTATGTGTAAATTTGGAAAAATACCTGTCTGCAGTCTGCGCCACCCGGTAGCCTCTTCCTTTGTTAGTGCCTTGTGTGGCGGAGGATATTTATACCTTAAGCCCCTGTATAGGGCCAGGTGCTCTGCATACCCCCCGTCGCAGGCTCGGGTGCAAAAGTCGTCCGGTAATCCCGCTCGGAAACTCATCGCTCGAGCATGGCCGTCCGCTCTTTCATTTCCCTTAATACCTGCATGTCCGGGTATCCAAACCAGGCTGTGTATGTGTTTTGTGTCTGAGACACGCCCTTTTCTGAGTATGTTCATGGCTGCGGCACCTATCCTTCCCCTAGTGTAATTCCTACATGCCTCTTCCGAGTCTGTAAGTATGTTTAGAGATTTGTTTCCCTGGGAGCCGCAAGCGACCGCTAGAGCTATGGCAACCTCCTCGGCTTCTGTTGCGTCTGCAGCCTCTGCCGCTGCACAGGTGATCAGTTCTCCCCGGTGGTCGACTACTACAGCCGCGGCCGCGCGCTTCCTATCCATTAGGTACAGCGCCGCGTCCGTGAATACCGTGTTTTCCAGATTGGCTAAGCCTCGCTCGATATACTCGGCTCTTGCTTTCCGTCTTCCTTCGTGCAGGTTCGGATCCATGTTCCTGGGCAGGGGTGCGACCCGAATGGCTTTTCTAAGTCCATCCGGGACGTCCCTGTACCTGTCAAGGCGCTCTTGTGTTTCCACCCCTATTCTTTTCAGCAGTTCCCGGCCTGTTGGCGTGCCTCGGAGTCTCGTATACTCGTAGTTTCTCGTTCGGTGTGTTCCTAGGTAGATGCAGGGCGGTCTTATATGCTTTCCTTAATATTACATCTATCTGTTCAATGTCGGCTTTGGTTGGTATCTGGTAGGGCAGTGAATAGGTGACTCGGCTGACTATCAGGCTGCTCACAAGTCTGAGCGTGTCTTCCTCTTTCATGCCGTACCGCCTATGCGAGACTCTTCTGATCATTCTTCCTACCTGCTCTGCTGCTTTACTTATTAGGCTGATGGTGTGGCTGCATTTCCTGCTTCTTTGCAGCCACATACCTAGCACCCTTATCATGTCTTTCTCTGGGATCCCCTGCCCTTCCAGGTAGACTTCCAGCTCCGCTTTAGTGGGATGTCTTCCGACTCTCAGCAGCTCCGATTTCTCGGTTGAGCATCTGAGGCCTCTTTCTCTGGTGTACTTCTCCACGCACGCGGCTGCTTCCTGTAGTCTGTCCTCCTTCTCCCCCATAGAGCCCTGGATTACCCATACCGTGACATCGTCGGCATACATCGCGTGTTTTATCCCTGGTATCCTCTCGAGTTGCCGCGCAAGCCCGATCATCGCAACGTTGAATAATATCGGTGAGATGACCGATCCCTGGGGAGTGCCCTTGTATGGTGTGCCGAAAGGGTCGCTTCTAAGGTCTCCAAGCCCGACTGTCGCAGTTCTATCGCTTAAGAAGGCCCTGACATAATTATGGACTCTTCTTCCGCAGTTGGTGTTATTGATTCCCTCCATGATGGCGTTGTGGCTGACGTTGTCGAAGGCCCCCTTTATATCGAGGGCCATGACCACGTTTTCCCCTGCTTTTGGCATCGTGGCTAGAACCTCCTCCTTAAGCGGTATTAGGATGTCTTGGGTGGACAGGTTCGCTCTAAAACCGTACATGCTATCCGGGTATAACCTTCCTCCTTCCAGATGTGTTTGAATCCTTTTGGTGATTATCCTCTCGTAGAGCTTACCTAGACATGATGTTAAGGAAATGGGTCTGAGGTTTTCGATCGATAGCTTTTTGCCTGGCTTTGGTATCATAACCACCATTGCGTGCTTCCACTCTGCTGGAATCGTGCCGGATTGCCAAAAGCTTATTGAGGTACACCACTAGCTGGTCTATGGCGTTGTCGCTGAAATTCCTGATTAGTGAGTTGCTGATTTTGTCTGCTCCCGTTGCCGTGTTCTTTGTGGCCGCTCTTACCGCCTCGATTACCTATTCCTTGGTGATAGGCCTTTCCATGTTTAGATTCTCTTCGCCTTTACACTCTTCCTTGTAGCTTTCTATCTGATCCTTCCCGTAGCATTTTATCCTAACTTCCTCTAGCAGCTGTTCCTCGGTTCCATCATATTGATGTACCAGTCTCTGTAGCGACTTGCTGCCTTCGGTTTTGCTTTGGGTTGGGGCCATGAGGGCTCGGAGAATCTGTCACGTCCTAGCCGTGCCTAGCGTGCCATTCAGCGAATTACAGAACTGCTGCCAGCCCTGCCTTGCCAGTTGTATTGCATATTGCTCTGCTTTTTCAGTTATCTCAGCGATTTTCCTTTTAAGCTTTCGGTTTAGCTTCTGCCTTTTCCAGCGCTTGGTAAGCCCTCGTCTTGCCTCCCATAGCCCGATGAGCCTTTTAGATACTTCCGGTGTTTGCTCTGTTCTAACCACAGCTTTCGTGTATCCCTCCTGGATTTGCCGAAGCTTTTGACTCCACTCCTCTACGGATTCGATTTTGCCCTCTATCTGCGTGCATTGCACCCTGAAAGCGTCCCAATCCGTGATTCGTGCCGTGCCAATCTTCCTTTTGACCCCCTCGGCCACCATGCAGGTTCTGACTATGTAGTGGTCGCTACCCAGGTTCTCGAGAAGGTTTTCCCATTCTACCTGCTTGTTGCCTCTTACGAAGGTGAGGTCCGGGCTCGTATCTGGGCTCACGCTGTTGCCTTGTCTGGTTGGCTGGCTCTCGTCGGTTAGGAGGTTGCACCCTGTGCTCTCTGCCGCTAAGCAGATGCCACGCCCCTTCTTGTCATCTCTGGGGTAGCCCCATCTTGGGCTTTTGGCGTTGAAATCGCCTGCTATGAGAAGGGTGTTTTGCCCTGCTAGTCTCTTCGCCTCCGCAAAGAGCCTGAGGAAGTCGCCATTTGTTTGCCTCGGCGGACTATATAAGTTAACTATTAGGGTGCTTTTGGCTTTCGCTTTCTTGGGAATTATCTCTGTGATTATGTGATCTATGTTTGTGTCCTCTATCTGTTTGTGTTCTATGGTCACCACCTTGTTACTAATTAAGGTGGCAATGCGGCTGCCCTCTTGACATGTGTACCCTCTGAGTTTCGGTGTCGTGTTGATTGTTTCCTGTAGTAAAATAATGTCTGGTGTGGTTCCCCTGGAATATATGTACTGCTGCAAGAGGCCTTGCTTGCGTGCGTAGCCTCTGCAGTTCTATTGCCATAGCTCTAATTGTTGATTTCGCTCAGCCATGTTTGGTTAGCGCTACTCGTGCTGGTACGAAACAGAACGCCGCTCCGGGAGCTTGCGCTGAGCCTCTGCGTTGCAATCTCCGGTGAATACGCGTCGAGGTGCAGTGCGAAGGAGTGAAATATGTTGCGGCCTCTTGCGTATCATGTCGGATGTCCGGCAGCAGCTATGGACAGACCGAGTGGGGCTACTCAATGCGAAAAACTGGCACGTCGGTTGTCAAAGGATTCATCGACTTCGATGCGGCGGTGCGAGCGAGGGCGCAGCCTAGACGACTTTTCAGTCCAGGTTAAGTGATGGCGTACCCGCGAGTCACGAGCGGCGTCACACAAGTGCGTACTGTGTCGCAGAGAATCTGGCCAACATCAGGAACGGGGCCAGGATATTCGTAATGGCGTACGTGCCGAATGGGAGCGGAAAGTAAAAGCTTTGGCAGGCATGATGCCTTTGTCCCATTGCTCCTCATAACGATCGAGGACAGCTTCGCACATTCGCTTACCAGCCACAGTTGAATGCAGGAACTGAAACGTTTAAGGCACTTTTCTTGGGGAAAAGTAATCCCGTCCGAGACAGGAAAGAAAGTAGCCAAAGCTAGATTTAGGGAGTGGTGCCACCACTGCTAAAAGGCGCCTAAATCCGCGCAGGCCAGCAGTCCCTGCCCGAGGACAACGCTCGCATTCTTCTTAGCGTTGTAAACTCTGCGAAAACCCACTGTTTCCTAGCCGCCGCGTCAGCTACCGTCAGGTCAGCAAGAGTGCTAAAGCTTTTAATCCCTACGTATCGGCTTTAACGGAGTGTGGTGTGCAGCGGAGTTGTATCTGTGTGCGCTTGGAAGGCCTCCACGATGTGTTTAGTGCTGAAATGCTTGCTTGGCAAGGCAAGCCGGTGTGTACATTTTAGGCAACACGTTGCACCAGACTCTGTTGTTAGTAAAGTTTGCATGC
Source organism: Amblyomma americanum (assembly GCA_030143305.2). Classification (NCBI taxonomy): domain Eukaryota; kingdom Metazoa; phylum Arthropoda; class Arachnida; order Ixodida; family Ixodidae; genus Amblyomma; species Amblyomma americanum. The sequence continues at coordinate 72,082 of JARKHS020036497.1, read as the reverse complement.
ACCCGCGCAAGAAACGAAACTGTAAAGCGCGGAATATCGGAGACCCCGCCGCGGTGGATCAGTGGTTAGGGCGCTCGACTACTGAGCCGGAGTTCCCGGGTTCGAACCCGACCGCGGCGGCTGCGTTTTTATGGAGGAAAAACGCTAAGGCGCCCGTGTGCTTTGCGATGTCAGTGCACGGTAAAGATCCCCAGGTGGTCGAAATTATTCCGGAGCCCTCCACTACGGCACCTCTCTCTTCCTTTCTTCTTTCACTCCCTCCTTTACCCTTCCCTTACGGCGCGGTTCAGGTGTCCAACGATATATGAGACAGATACTGCGCCATTTCCTTTCCCCCCAAAACCAATTAAAAAAAAATATCGGAGAAAATCTCGCCAAGGAGAATGCACCGAGTGCGCATCCCTCATTATCAACTTAAATGTGCAAATCCGGGGAAAAAGATTCTTTCCTGGCATTAATAAAAACAACATTAAGCAAAGCGAAAACTCTCTCCCCTCACAACATAATTTGAATAAAGCGTACTCGCACAACATTAAGAGATGTACTCATATTTTGCTTCGTAAGAATGCATGCATGCATGCACACATGTACTTTTGTGGTTAAGTGGCACATAGATTACTTAATAAAAATGACAAATGCTGTCAGCAATTTTGCTTGCTTTTCCCTTCCGAAAGGCATGATTTTTTTCAAATTGTTCAAGTGAATGCGTAGCACTTACCACAACCGTACAGAGCCAGCTACACTATATGTGCGATGCAAGTGCGCAACAACATTCTGTGAGGTGGGGCAAAATTGGTTTCTTGAGCACTCACAGGCCGCCTCACCTCCCTTGCTGTCCACACAAGCAACACGAGTCAGGCAGCGTCTTGAAGTTTCTTGGTTGTAGAATAACAGTTATGCACCTACCAGCTCCTTTCGATGCCTGGTCAAGTACAGTACAGCAAGCTTCTGTGTAAGAGAGAAATATATACGCCAGCAAAGGTGGAGAGGTCGGATATAGAAAAGTTCTTTCACCTGATATTCAACAAAGGGGCAGGGGAGGAACATAGAGGTAGAGAGTAAAGATCGGTGGTGACGCCATATAACAATGAGACACATGCACTGTGCGAGATAATTGCTATATTTGATTGGTTTTTTAGGGTTTATAATCCCAAAGGGACTCAAGCTATGAGAGGTGCTGTAGTAGAGAGCTCTCGATAATTTCGACCCCCTCTGGTTCTCCGCCATGAACTGGCATCGCACAGTACACGGGTCTCTACGACTGCGGCCGGGATTGAACCTGCGTCTTTAAGGTCAGCAGTCAACCACCAAAACCACTGAGCCACCGCGGCAGCTTTATTTGTGTGATGCAAGAAACTGTTAATTTAATGTTCATGTCTGCACACTCATTACCTAGTACACGTCACACAAAGCCCGAACATGTGTTTTGGGGCCAAGCATTCCAGCTGGTGTTGCACGAAGTGTCTATAGAGACAACTAAGTGGCACCATGAGCTGAAGAGCTAAAGGAGAACAAAGACATGGCAGTAAACTTACGAGCACTGCATACAAGGACGATATTAATTTATTTCCATACTCAGAAGGCCCCGAGGCATAGAAAGAAGAGTGGGGGAACATATAAAATTGGTAACCGCTTTTTCGAATTATTGCAGCAATAGAGGCAGGAACATGGCCGGAAAAGCACAAGCTTAAGATTAGACAAAAATATGCAAGACATTCAAGGTTGATGTCGCCCACAGGACAACATATGGGAGGCACCAATACAGAATGTGGTAGTGTTCTGGTTAGGGTACTAATATGATAAAAGTCTCCAGGATGCACAAAAGCAATCTAGCCAGCGATGGTAGCCACTGACTTTCAATGCTTTCGGTAGGTTTTTAATGTGTGCGCCACGTAGGATGCATTATGATAATTAATAAAACACAGGAGATTGTTCAACACGAAACAAATTATCCTCACAGCACCATACAATACGCAGCTAAAAGGAGAATTCAGCAGTAGGAATTGCAACGATATGGTGCATTTCACCCCTATGTGAAGACTTTACGCCACAGGGTTCACTTTTTAGCTGTGTAGTGGAGTATTCAAGGTACCCATCATGCTGTAAACTTCCGTAAAGTGAGGAAAACCCTTGTACTATTCTTTCAAAGCCCTTTAAGCTTCAAGGACAATGAGTGTTGCACTTCAGGGCTCAAAAGCAGACTATGTGGCCTGACGACTTTACTACAACCTTGCCATTCATCCTTTTTGAAGACAGCTGGCACACCATTAAAAACCAAATCAGAAATGCCAAATACGAAACAGAACAAGCATTTCAATTTTGATCTAGGTATCGTTTACAGACATACATACTGGAGCAGTTGCTATGCTGTTGTATGTGCTGCAACCATAAAAAGCACCCTATTTAGAGGAAGATGGAGGCTAAATTGGATTGAAATGAACAAATCAGTGACAAGTAAAGCAAACCCTGAGAAAATGAGTTCGCAATGTAAGCAATTGTGTACAAAGTGCCCTAATGGGTTGAATGCAATTTTCTCGTGCATTTAGTCAATTGCATCTTTTTTTTCCGGGCATCAGCATAGCCACGCATTCACAGATAATTTTGCTGAGACGTGGGATTAGACATTGGTGACACTGACACAGTTTTTCGCAAGGGAAGGCTCGAGTACTGGGTAAAGTAGACGATCAACTGGTGATCAGGATAAATGTAAGTGAAAATGGTGCATTTTATTTACTAAACTAATCCCCTGTAATACAAAAGCAGAGAAAACTGCGATATGTTAGTGGAAATTGAGTGAACTGGAAGATATATTGCACAAAATTTGAGCCCCCTGAAATAATACCTTGTTCTAAATAATAATTTCTTTGCTGCCAATTTTCTTTTGAAGCTAAAGCAAAATTTCGGAGTAAGTCAGCTGTAGAAAACTTCGTTTCTGCAAAGCATCACAACAAACACATTTGTTTTTGATGCACAAGAAAATTTCATGACTGCTGCAGTACATGTGATGGCAGTGACAGTAATGAGCCAATTGCTGCTGCCGCACAGCAAAAGTGGTAAAAGCCCGCAAACATCAGGGTCACAGAGGCAGATTTCTCCGGCAACAAGATAAGTTGCAATGTGTGAAAGACGTGTGATGTGGTATATGTGCGCATTAGTGCGATAGGGTATATGTGCGCATTGATAATGCCCATTTTACTAAGTGCCAAATCAATCAAGTAGAGTCCTGTGTTGCATCAAGAAATAACAATGCGTCCATTGATGCCCCAGTGGTACCAAAGAAACATAGGATGAACAAATTGTCTGGAATTTTTGTCAAATTTGCCTAACAGCATTAGAAGCAGCCAAGAAGCAAAGTGCCAGCATCAAGGTTGGAACATACCATTTAAAAGCAACAGTAGAAAATAGGTACAGAGGCAAAGAAATGTCAGGAGACAAAGCTTGCTTTGCTCTTTGAGCGCACACAAATGACAATTTAGGGGCCTCCTATCGGACGAACGGTTGCCTACAACATCAGACCGCTCCCTGAGCAAGATGTGATAAATGACTGCATACACATCCCTAATTTTTTTGCACGTCAAGAAATTTCACTGAAGCAGTAATCACGTCATGGAGCTCAAACTTTTAACAGAAATCAAAGCAAAGTACTGGTTCAAAGCTCCGGTGGCAGGAGAAAAACATTTTGGTGAGTTCCTCTGTTTCACTGCACTAAAGCACCAACATGCACATTCTGCATAAAGACAGCACACAGCAATACAGTACGTCAAGAATTGGCAACTCATCAGTAGCAATAAAGCATGTGTTTAAGCTCACATTCGGCCAATTTGCAGATTGTAGGAGAAAAGTTCCTTGGACGCTTCCTGTCACGTGAAGAACTGTAGCACTCGAGAAGAGCCTAGTCTATACATCAAACGCACCTGTCATTACACACTCTAGTGACAAACTGAAAGTAAAATTTGGTCCTGTTTAAAGACCAGCACAAAAATAATAGACTTGAACAGCTTTCTTGCTGTGTGCAATGAAACTTGAAGCATAAAAAATGTTCACATAAACTGATCATAGCATGACTACATCTGAAAACTATGGCAGTGAGTCCTGCAGCTAAGTGCAGATGTAATGTGTCGCACAGTGCAAGTTGTGATCACCTTTGAAAAGAATTGCGTTCCATATGTACAGCACTTGACACCTGTGAAGACATCCAATGCAACCCTTCCAAATAATGATTCTTTGCTTGAAAAGACATCCAGCTGAGAGGTGAATGATGTTGAACCTTGCAGCAGCATTCCTCAGCACATGACTTCCTAGGATAGGATTGAAGCATCAAAGAGGCACAATATACACACTGTCATCAGGAAGGCAGTAAACACTGTCTTTAGTGCGAGAGCTTGAGTGCAATGCAAGTTTCATACACACAAGAGAAAAGACTTTCAAATACGTGACATCACAGGGCTGTAACTATCAAAATAAAGTTCCACGTAGGACTGTAAAACTACAACCCAAATAAACTGCTTATGTAACAGTTACATTTTATTGGTCATTTCTATCAAAATGATGGAGGAAGTTAAACAGAACTGTGAAAACAGCTTGGCTACGGCCAGACTTGATGGTATAAAAAATATAACATATTTATTTTTCTTTTGTTGGAGTGAAGGAAACTGCTACAAGGCACATTGTAGGTGAATGTCCAAGGTTAACTTTACCTCAAAATATTTAACTGCTTTAAAATCTCACTACACGAATGCTTTTCCAACTGCATTTATCAAAATGCAGATGCCGAGCCATTGTGATTGTGTGCAACGAAAGAATACCATAGACATGCAGACGCCGTAGAGTCACCCCCATCCGCATATTGTAGTAGTCTGAAAGCTCGTTGTGTGTTTTCCTTTACAGACAAGACTAGTTTGAAATGCTGTTTTTATTTGCGCAAGGCTTCCTCGATTAATAAGCTACAAATAAATGTGCCATGAGATTCATAGCTGTTTGCAAGTGGTCAAAAAAGGGTAGGAACATGAGGGACTTATTATGACACACCCGAAGAAAGCCACCAGCCATCAGTATGAATAACCTTGCATTCAGCCATCTGAAGATAGGCAACAGCAATATTTCGCTGCTGTTTCCTTACCTCATCCATGCACGAGACGATGTACCCGGTATATGTACACTGCCTTGCTGACACCGCTGTCTTCAGAAACTGCCCTTATGCACACACAGACTGATGCACTGATGATCACAGACCCGCCGATAAGCCGAACACATTCTGGAAGCATGTTGATCAGCCGGCAGAAAACCTTTTGTGCCACCCTCTCATCACTCACGCAATTGAATATCAGGTCAGTGACAGCGTGTAAATAGAGAAGCAAACACTGAACTAATTGGTGACCAGGCGTTCACAGCTACCGATCGCGCCTTGAAACACACAGGATCAGAGTAACGGCTGGAGCAGCTACAATCCCATGTTTAAGGCATACCAAGGTGCTCACGCACTGCCTCTTGCCGCAAAGCTTCTTGCACAACCAAAACACCATATATCACTGGCCAGACTGTCACACTCACGAACCGTGCAGTCCTTCGAAAACATTGAGGCGCACTCACAAATGCCTCGCTTCTCGCAGCCCATGCTAACGAACGACAGCTACGAACGCCGCCATATCCGCGCTGTAGCAACCGCGACCGCGCAGACCGATAATTTCTTAGCATGAGAGAAGCGTTTGAAACGGGAGAGCAGCTAGAGCCCTCACGCAGGTGTAAATTTATACTGTGATAATTAATGCTCTAAACGGTTGCTTATTTTAGAGGTACCATTATAACGCCGTTTCAATGCTTCTACATTCAAAATAAAGATGCTTCTGAACAGTTTATTACTTTAAATAAGCGCCTACTAAACTACGGTGAGCTAACAGCCGTATCAATCAGTGTAGTTATAATTCAACCTTTTTGCGGCCGTCCCAGATAACGGCGGCCGAAAGCGGTATTTTTCAGCAATTACAGCATTTCCTTTCCGTCACGAAACGTCATTTTGACTTCACTGAATATGCTTGCGTATTACGTGATTTACGTGACATTTCTCCAGCCAATCACATACTAAGAACCTACCCTTCACAAAACGAAGTTTTTTTCTCAAGATTGCTAAAGAGAGCCAAGTGCTTTCTTCCCTGTCAGCTGTAGCTTCGTGTCCCCTCCACAGACACTTAAATTTACCAACCCGGCACCAAGTACAACTGTGCTAAAAAATCAGTCTTCAAAGACACGTCATTTTGACGCCACAGCAGAAAGCGATTTCGAAGCCTTACGGTTTCGCGCCACATATTTGAAACTCGCGACTTGGATGTGGTCGTGATATGAGCCAATTAGAGAGACAATATGGCGCCGAACGGCGGCCATGCGTGTCGAATTAGGCCCCCCGGATGCCCAAACGTGGCTTTCAGTCCCATCCACTTTTGATATGCAAGATGCCTGGGTAGAAAAATAATTCGCTGTGTTAGAACGTGGTCACGTGACTATAGTCACTAATGACTATGCCTTGGGACTTCACTATTGTGATTGCCGGCCAGGCCTATGAAAACCATGTTGTTTCATATGCGTCACTCCCAGGTAGAAAAATAATTTGCTAGCATGAGCATGGTCACGTGACGAGAATGACTACTACATGCAGGCTCAAGAGAGCCATAGCGGCAGAGGGCTATAAAATAATTTTTGATATGCAACACGACTGAATTGAAAAATGTTTCAGTATAGTAAAACTTGTTCACGGACTTCGCTTCCATGAAATTAATTCAGATTCAAATATTTCTTCTTGAATTCTTAATTAGGCCAATAACAGGAAAGATATAATGAAATGGTCGATGGCTGTTGGGATGCAGTAGAATACCACAGTAGAGTAGAATATATTTCAATTATAGCAAGCTGTTTCCTGAGAGGGAGTGTGGTCGTTTCCTGGAATGGCAGCTCTTCCCAGAATTCCCAACTATTGTTGGGAGGGTGCCACCATGGAGCCAGCTCCGGCCATTGACGGCGCTTTGCAACTAATATTGAGCGCGATAGTACATACTGTCACGTAGTGGTGACGGCAGTCGAAGCAGCGATGAAGACGGACAAAAGCGTCTTCTGAAAGAAAACTGTTTATTGGGCTGTCTTGCACCCAAAATGGACTGAATCACTCGGCGGCGGCGAAGCGACAAGCGTGCTCGGCGGTCGTCGAACAGAATGCCCGCCGCTGTCGGCCGTGCTCAATTTAAAGCTGATAGCGAACTTTCAAGATAAAGCGTGCAAAGTTACTAGAACATTCCGGAACAAAGTAGAATCAGCTCTGCCTGGCTGCGATCAATCGACAAAAAACTAGTCGCGTCTTGGGTGGCTAACAGAGCGATAAAGTGGTGTGGCGGCAGATTTGAAAAACGAACAAACACTGCAAATATTCCCGCCATTACTACCCTCTCGAAGAAGCATCGACCCGATGCATTAAAACAAATAATGCGACAAGAAAGAGAAAAAAACGGATCGTGCGAAAATAGAGCATGGAAATGCAGAGGCCTTTAGCGCGCATAATACGGCTTCAGACGGACTACATGGACAAATTCTGGTCGTACGCGGTATCGCTGGGATGCAGTCATTGCGTCAGGGATGACTTCATAATCCAGTTCACCTAGCCGACGAAGAACCTTGACGGGCCGAAATAGCGGCGCAAAAGCTTTTCACTCAATCCACGGCGGCGAATGGGCGTCCACACCCAGACTTAGTCTCCTGGTTTGTATTCCGCGTTGCGTCTTCGTAGGTTGTAGCGTCTGGCGTCAGGACGCTGCTGATCTTTGATCCGTAATCGTTCAAGCCTTCGAGCTTCTTCTGCGCGTTGAAGGTAGGCGGCAACGTCGACGTTCTCTTCTTCTGTAGCGTTGGGTAGCATGGCGTCTAGCGTGGTCGTAGCCTCCCTGCCATGGACGAGCCTAAAAGGCGTCATCTGTGTGGTCTCTTGCACTGCGGTGTTGTAAGCGAAGACGACGTAAGGGAGGATGACATCCCAGGTTTTGTGTTCGGCATCGACATATATGGCGTGCTTATCGGCGATGGGTTTGTTCATGCGCTCGGTCAGTCCGTTGGTCAGTGGATGGTATGCAGTTCTCCTCCGGTGGCTGGTTTGGCTGTAACGCAGGATGGCTTGCGTTATTTCCGCCATGAATGCTGTTCCTCTGTCCGTGATGAGCACACCAGGGGCGCCGTGTCGAAGAAGATTGCATTCCACGAAAAATTTGGCGACTTCTGCTGCTTCTCCGTTCGGTAGGGCTTTCGCCTCGGCGTAGCGGGTCAGGTAGTCGGTCGCTATAATGATCCACTTATTTCCAGATGTTGACGTTGGAAAAGGACCAAGCAAGTCCATGCCGATCTGCTGAAAGGGCCTTGAGGAAGGTTCAATGGGGTTCAGAAATCCTCCTGGCCGTGTGGGAGGGGTCTTTCGTCGCTGACAATTTCGGCAGGATATCAGATAGTGTGCGTCATCGGCAGACAGTCGGGGCCAGTAATACTTGTCTTGAATGCGGCGGAGGGTGCGAGTAAACCCGAGATGTCCAGCTTTCGGCTCGCTGTGTGAAGCCTGTAGAACTTCTTCGCGGAGACAAGCAGGTACAACAAAGAGGTAGGCTGTGTGCACCACTTAGGCTGTATTATGATAATTAATAAAACACAGGAGATTGTTCAACACGAAACAAATTATCCTCACAGCACCATACAATATACAGCTAAATGGAGAAGTCAGCAGTAGGAATTGCAACGATATGGTGCATGTCACCCATACGTGAAGACTTTATGCCACAGGGTTCACTTTTTAGCTGTGTAGTGGAGTATTCAAGGTACCCAACATGCTTTAAACTTCCGCAAAGTGAGTAAAACCCTTGTATTATCCTTTCCAACCCCTTTAAGCTTCAAGGCAAATGAGTGTTGCACTTCAGGGATCAAAAGCAACCATGTGGCTTGAAGACTTTTTAATACAACCCTGCCATTCATTCCATTTGAAGACAGCTGGCGCTCCATTATAAACGAAAACAGAAATGCCAAATACGAAACAGAACAAGCATTCCAATTTTGATCTAGGTATCGTTTACAGACATACATACTGGAGCAGTTGCTATGCTGTTGTATGTGCTGCAACCATAAAAAGCCCCCTATTTGGGACGATGGATGCTAAATTGGCTTGAAATGAACAAATCAGTGACAAGTAAAGCATACACTGAGAAAAATGAGTTCGCAATGTAAGCAGTTGTGTACAAAGTGCCCTAATGGGTTGAATGCAATTTTCTCGTGCATTTAGTCATTTTCATCTTTTTTTGCCGGGCATCAGCATAGCCACGCATTCACAGATAATTTTACTCAAAGGAAGGATTAGACATTGTTGAAACTGACACAGTTAATCGCAAGCGAAGGCTCGAGTACTGGGTAAAGTAGACGATCAACTGGTGATCAGGATAAATGCAAGTGAAAATGGTGCATTTTATTGACTAAACTAAACAGCTGTAATACAAAAGCAGAGAAAACTGCAATATGTTAGTGGAAATTGAGTGCACTGGAAGATATATTGCACAAAATTTGAGCCCCGGAAATATTAGCTTGTCCTAAAGAATAATTGCTTTGCTGCCAATTTTCTTTTGAAGCTAAAACAAAATTTCGGAGCAAGTCAGCTGTAGAACAAACTTCGTTTCTGCAAACTATCACAGCAAACAAATTTGTTTTGATACACAAGAAAATTTTATGACTGCTGCAGGACATGTGATGGCACTGGCAGTAATGAGCCAATTGCTGCTGCCACACAGCAAAAGTGGTAAAAGCCCGCACACATCAGGGTCACAGGGGCAGATTTCTCCGGCAACAAGATAAGTTGCAATGTGTGAAAGACGTGTGATGTGGTATATGTGCGCATTAGTGCGATAGGGTATATGTGCGCATTGATAATGCCCATTTTACGAAGTGCCAAATCAAGTAGAGTCATGTGTTGCATCAAGATTTAGCAATGCGTCCATTGATGCTCCAATGGAGCTCAAACGTTTAACAGAAATCAAAGCTAAGTACTGGTTCAAAGCTATGGTGGCAGGAGAAAATCATATTGGTGAGTTCCTCTGTTTCACTGCAATAAATCACCAACATGCACATTCTGCATAAAGACAGCACACAGCAATACAGTACGTCAAAAATTGGCAAGTCCTCAGTAGCATTAAAGCATGTGTTTAAGCACACATCCGGTCAATTTGCAGATTGCAGGAGAAAAGTTCCTTGGACGCTTCCTGTCACGTGAAGAACTGTAGCTCTCGAGAAAAGCCTAGCCTATGCATCAAACGCACCTGTCATTACACACTCTAGTGACAAACCGAAAGTAAAATTTGGTCCTGTGTAAAGACCAGCACAAAAATCTTAGACTTGAACAGCTTTCTTGCTGTGCGCAATGAAACTTGAAGCATAAAAAATGTTCACATAGACTGATCATAGTATGACTGCATCTGAAAACTGTGGCAGTGAGTCCTGCAGCTCAAGTGCGGATGCAATGTGTCGCACAGTGCAAGTTGTGATCACCTTTGAAAAGAATAGTGTTCCATATGTACAGCACTTGACACCTTCGAAGACATCCAATGCAACCCTTCCAAAGAATGATTCTTTGCTTGAGAAGCACTCTAGCTGATAGGTGAATGATGTAGAACGAAGCAGCATTCCTCAGCACATGACCTCCTAGGATAGGAGTGATGCATCAAAGAGGCACAATATACATACTGTCAACAGGAAGGCAATAAACACTGTCTTTAGTGCGTGAGCTTGAGTGCAATGCAAGTTTCACACACACAAGAGAAAAGACTCAAATTTGTGACATCACAGGGCTGTAACTATCAAAATAAAGTTCCACGTAGGACTGTAAAACTACTACCCAAATAAACTGCTTGTGTAAAAGTTATATTTTACTGGTCATTTCTATCAAAATGATGGAGGAAGTAAAACAGAACTGTGAAAACAGCTTGACTACGGCCAGACTTGATGGTATAAAAACTTATTACATAATTATTTTTATTGTGTTGCAGTGAAGGCAAATGCTACAAGGCACATTGTAGGTGAATGTCGAAGGTTAACTTTACCTCAGAATATTTAACTGCATTAAAATCTCACTACACGAATGCTTTTTCAACTGCATTTATCAAAATGCAGATGCCGAGCCATTGTGTTTGTGTGCAACGAAAGAATACCACAGACATATAGATGCCCTACGAGTCACCCCCATCCGCATATTGCAGTAGTCTGAAAGCTCGTTGTGTGTTTTGCTTTACAGACAAGACTATTTTGATATGCTGTTTTTATTTGCGCAAGAATTTCCTCGCTTAATAGGCTACAAATAAATGTGCCATGAGATTCATAGCTTTTTGCAAGTGGTCAAAAAAGGTCAGGAACATGGGGACTATTTATGACACACCCGAAGAAAGCCACCAGCCATCAGTATGAATAACCTTGCATTCGGCCATCTGAAGAAAGGCAACAGCATTTCTTCGCCGCTGTTTCCCTTACCTCATCCATGCTCGAGACGATGTACCCGGTATATGTACGCTGCCTTGCTGACACCGCTGTTTTCAGAAACTGCCCTTATGCACACACAGACTGATGCACTGATGATCACAGTCCCGCCGACAAGCCGAAAACGTTTTGAAAGCATGTTGATCAGCCGGCAGACAACCTTTTGTGCCACCCTCTCATCACTCACGCAATTGAATATCAGGTCTGTGACAGCGTGTAAATAGAGAAGCAAACACTGAACTAATTGGTGACCAGACGTTCACAGCTACCGATCGTGCCTTGAAACACACATGATCAGAGAAACGGATGGAGCAGCAACAATCCCATGTTTAAGGCAGACCAAGGTGCTCACGCGCTGCCTCTCGCCGCAAAGCTTCTTGCACAGCCAAAACACCATATATCACTGGCCGGACCGTCACACTCACGAACCGTGCAGTCCTTCGAAAACATTGAGGCGCACTCACAAATTCCTCGCTTCTCGCAGCCCATGCTAACGAACGACAGCTACGGACGCCGCCATATCCACGCTGTAGCAAACGCGACCGCGCAGACCAATAATTTATTAGCATGAGAGAAGCGTTTGAAACGGGAGAGCAGCTAGAGCCCTCACGCTGGTGTAAATTTACGCTCTGATAAATAATGCTCTAAACGGTTGCTTATTTTAGAGGTACCATTATAAAGTCGTTTCAATGCTTCTACATTTAAAACAAAGGTGCTTCTGAACAGTTTATTACTTCAAATAAACGCCTACCAAACTACGGTGAGCTAACAAGCGTATAAATCAGGGTAGTTATAATTCAACTTTCTTGCGGCCGTCCCAGATTACGGCGGCCAAACGCGATATTTTTCAGCAATGGCAGCATTTCCTTTCCGTCACGAAACGTCATTTTGACTTCACTGAATATGCTTGCGTATCACGTGATTAACGTGACATTCCTCCAGCCAATCACATATAAGAACCAACCCTTCACAGCGCGAAGTTTTTTTCTCAGAATTGCTAAAAAGAGCCAATTGCTTTCTTCCCTGCCAGCTGTAGCTTCGTGTCCCCTCCACAGACACTTAAATTTACCAACCCGGCACCAAGTACAACTGTGCTAAAAATCAGTCTTCAAGGACACGTCATTTTGACTTCACAGCGGAAAGCAATTTCGAAGCCTGACGGTTTCGCGCCACATATTTGAAACTCGTGACTTGCATGTGATCTTCATGTGAGCTAATCAGAGAGACAATATGGCGTTGGACGGCGGCCACGCGTGTCGAGAATAAGAATAGGCCCCCGGGATATCCAAACATGGGTTTAAGTCCTATCCACTTTGACATGCAAGATGCCTGGGTACAAAAATAATTCGCTGTGCTAGAACGTGGTCACGTGACTATAGTCACTAATGACTATGCCTTGGGGCTTCACTATTGTGATTGCCGAGCAGGCCTATGAAAACCATTTTTTTTCATATGCGTCGCCCCCAGGTAGAAAAATAATTTGCTAGCATGAGCATGGTCACGTGACGAGAATGACTACTACATGCAGGCTCATGACTGCCATAGCGGCAGAGGGCTATAAAAATCATTTAGAGTAATATGCATCACGACTCGATTGAAAAACGTTCCACTATAGTAAAACGCAATCACGGAATTCGCTTGCATGAAATTGAATTCAGTTTCAAATATTTTGTCTTGAATTCTTAATTAGGCCAATAACAGGAAATATATAATGAAATTATCGATGGTAGTTGGGATGCAGTAGAATACCACAGTCGAATAGAATGAATTTCAATTATATCAAGCTGTTTCCTGAGAGGGAGTGTGATCGTTTCCTGGAATGGCAGCTCTTCTCAGAATTCCTAACGATTGTTGGAGGGTGCCACCAGGGAGCCAGCTCCGACCACTGACGGCGCGTTGCAACTCATATTGTGCGCGATAGTACATACTACCATTATGACAAGTCTAAAGTATTCATGCACTTGTCGAATGTTGATGCAGGCAGTCTTTCGACAGCTATCAGTTGCATACACAGCTCTCCTGTCGAGGACTGAGCGATGGTGGAGGCGCCGCCGCAGAGAAAACGGGGTCAACATGACACGTCCTGTATGCGCAGAGCAGTCACTTTTCTTTAAATACATTAAAAAATTCGTACGTACCGGTGCTGTTTGCGCATCTCCGAATGGTTCGCAGATACTTTCGCCGCCACGAGATCGATGATATCGTCGCTTTCAAGTAGCGCCAAGTTCCGCTTGCGCTTTTGAAAAGCAAACCCAATGTCCTAGAACATCCTGCGCATTGTACCCACACACACGTTCGGCATGTCCATGTCAGAGTTATTTATCACGTTGTGCCGGACCTTTGGAGCAGTCGGCAGTTCGTTTAGCAAAAAATACTTATGCACTTTTCGCCTCAGAGCACCGACAGTGAGTCATACAGCTGCAGTCGCGTCTTGCCAGTTTCTTTTGATACACTCCCGGGGGTTCAGCTCAGCCGCTTTCGTTTCGGCGATTTTAGACCGTTGCACAAAGCTACTTTTTTGGTGCGGGTGACGGTACGCTCACTCACTTTCCGGTACGCGCAAGCGGTCGGATGTCCAGGGTCACTATTCCTCACGCCTGCATACACGTTGCAGATCATATCATCCGTTTGCTTCACGCCGCCGCGGTAGCTGAGTGGTTATGGCGCTCGGCTGCTGGCCCGGAAGACGCGGGTTCGATCCCGGCCGCAGCGGTCGAATTTCGATGGAGGCGAAATTCTAGAGGCCCGTGTACTGTGTGATGCCAGAGCACGTTAAAGAACCCCAGGTGGTCGAAATTGTCCGGAGCCCTTCACTACGACGTCTCTCATAGCCAGAGCCGCTTGGGACGTTAAACCCCCTTAAACCAAACCAACATTCGTTTGCTTCGACATTCAGTGTTTCTTGAACTTGAATCATGTCTGGTGAAAACACTTCCAACCATTGCGACGTGGACGAGCCGGAACAACCGGAACCACCCGCACAGTCGGCAGTCGCTATCTTGTCTGCAAGGTCGTGGCATGTCGAAAACCCACGACAGACTTGAGACAAGAAAACCCGGCGGAACCAAGAAAAGTGTTTTAGGCTTGAAAACTTCACGACTGATGCCATGACCAAAATATACCGCAAATAAAGAGCTTTCTGCTTTGAATTTATTTTTGTAGGAAACTGCTCATGCAACTAGGGACTATTTTCAGCTGCGTAGGAAGATCATGCGTTTCGGCACCGTAGCTTTGGCTCCATGGCCAAGAACAAGAATCGCAGAGTGAACTGCAGATATTTCAAGGCAGATACTCGCCTCATACATTCATGCAGTACTGCCGAACGGTCGTACAAGCACTGGTTGTTCTTAAGCTTTTGCTTCTAGAACTGGTCAAAATCAGCCAGATGTCAGCGCACACCACACAGCCTTCAATTATTGCGTATCTTCCGAAATTCTTTTAACTAAATTTTGATTTTATTAGAGTAACCTGACGGATAGGCTTACTTTCTGCCTGCGTTTGTTACCTTAGTCATCACTGCTTTCATGGCACCGATCAGGTGTCCACCTAGTGTGTGGCAGTTGTCGCGTGCTTCCTTCCCTTATAAATTGGTTTTTGGAGATAGGAAATGACACAATATCTGTCTCATATATCGGCGGACACCTGAACCGCACCGTAAGGGAAGAGATGAAGGAGGGAGTGACAGAAAAAAGGACGAAAGAGGTGCCGTAGTGGAGGGCTCCGGAATAATTTCTACCAGATGGGGATCTTAAACATGCACTGACATCGCACAGCACACGGGCGCCTTAGCGTTTACCAAACGAACGCATTCTTTGTCGTTTTGAAGGCGGCCCGTGCACGTGCACGAGTCTGCACGATAACAATGGAGTAGCTATAGAGCACTGCCAAGATAACAGTAAAAATATACATTTTTTACGAAGGAAAGAAGGAAGGAAAACGTTTATTGAGCTCAATAATTTCGACCACCTAGGGATCTTTAACGTGCACTGACATCGCACAGCACACGGGCGCCTTAGCGTTTTTCCTCCATAAAAACGCAGCCTGTCGCGGTCGGGTTCGAACCCGGGAACTCCGGATCAGTAGTCGAGCTACTGATCCGGAGTTCCCGGGTTCGAACCCGTCGAGCTACTGATCCGGAGTTCCCGGGTTCGAACCCGACCGCGGCAGGCTGCGTTTTATGGAGGAAAAACGCTAAGGCGCCCGTGTGCTGTGCGATGTCAGTGCACGTTAAAGATCCCCAGGTGGTCGAAATTATTCCGGCGCCCTCCACTACGGCATCTCTCTCTTCCTTTCTTCTTTCACTCCCTCCTTTACCCTTCCCTTACGGCGTGGTTCAGGTGTCTAACGATATATGAGAGAGATACTGCGCCATTTCCTTTCCCCCAAAAAACCAATTATTATTATTATTATTTTCTCCAGAGAGTAGGTAAGTAATTTGGCGGAGTCAGATGGTGTCTTCCGTCTTCTTAGCAATGGTCGTCTACCCCTAGTCTAAGGCTCCGCTGGATGCCGCTGCCAGCTGTGCTCGCCGGATCAGCCTAAGTTGACGGTCGCTGGAGAGCATTCCTTCCCATTGCTCCGCACTCGGGTTCGGTATTTTTGGTGCCACCTCTATTTTCTGGCAGGCCCACGTTATGTGATAGAGCGTGGGTGTTTCATGGCACCATGGGCATTTGTCAGTGTATTGTGTGGGTCGCATTTTGTTGAGTGTATTTAGATTCAGGTATGAGCCCGCCTGTAGCAGCCTCCAGGCGACGGCGTCTTCCCTGGAGAGAGATTTATATGGTGGGGGTACCGCTTCTTTAAGCCCTTGAGTGATTTAAGATTGCCGAGTTATCTCTAGGGACAGGTTCGGCTTTCTCTAGGCCGCTTGTGGGGGGAGCTCGGTAAAAAGTGTACCCTCGAGCTACGCTGTCGACCGCTTGGTTGCCTTCTACTCCCGCGTGTCCCGGCGTCCATACTATCGTATGTTTTATTGGTTCTTCTTTGCTTTGTTAGGGTCGGTCCCCAGAGCGGAGTATGCGGAGCGCTCTGTGACCTACTCTGCCTAACATGAAGTTTCAGCATGCCGTTTGAGATTCGGTTAGTATTGTTAAGCATCGCTTAGTCCGGTAGCCCTCCGCTGCCGCTAGAGCGACGGCCAAATTTTCAGCCTCGACTACCGTGCAGTCCCGTAGCGACGCGCTGATGATTTCCCGCACGTCCGAGTTTATCACAGCCGCTACCGCGTTGGGGTTATTTTGTCCCGTCCTTCGGGGGTATGTGGCTGCGTCCACATACACCGTTGTTGTCTGGCGGGCTAGTGATTTTTGTATGTACTCGGCTCTCGCCTTTCTGCGTTTTTCGTGTAGGTTGGGGTCCATGTTTGTTACGAAAGGAAAAACGCATTATTTTTCTCAATCGCGCTGTACGGCTGCGTTTTTATGGAGGAAAAACGCTAAGGCGCCCGTGTGCTGTGCGATGTCAGTGCACGTTAAAGATCCCCAGGTGGTCGAAATTATTCCGCAGCCCTCCACTACGGCACCCCTTTCTTCCTTTCTTCTTTCACTCCCTCCCTTATCCCTTCCCTTACGGTGCGGTTCAGGTGTCCAACGATATATGAGACAGATACTGCGCCACTTCCTTTCCCCAAAACCAATTATTATTATTATGATTATTATTACACTGCATTCGATTTTTTTTAGGAAATGAAAGCTGCCGTAACTGTCTCGTTTATCGATGGACACCTCAACCGCGTCCTGAGGGAACGGAGGAAGGTGGCAGTAAAAGAATAAAGAGGTGCCGTAGTGGAGGGCCCCGGAATAGTTTCAACATAACACTACATATTATTGCACACTAGATATTATTGTAACGATTGCACACGATGCACTTTCCAAATTATTTATTTGCGTGATATCTGCGTTCCTCGAAAACAGACAGTTTTTTGTATACTAACTGGTGTCAATTCAGGAAGATATAGACAAACGAGAGGTGTTCCTCAAGGGGCATTCCTGTCGCCCGTGCTCTTTAATTTTGTAATGAGCTCTATTACCCGCCATCAACATATTCGCACGTACGTTTATGCGGACGACATTGCATCTTTCACGGCTGCCCCTTACATACAATCGCTTTGTGTGCCTGCAATCGTACCTGAATTTGCTTGAAAATTGGTTGTGTACGTGGCTTGTGACTCACATTTCATTTAAACAAGTGCCCTGTCCTTGTTTTTCGAATTAAAGATCCTGTTTATCTATCTCTCGCTTACCAGTGACAAAATATTCCTGAAGTCAAGGCATTAAAATATCTTGGTGTAATTTATGATGACAACCTCGCATGGCGCTCTAACATTTACCATGTAGCAGAGAAAGGGGCTCATGTGGGCATGTTGTCTAGAATAAATAATCCTCGGTCTGTAACGCAGGGAGATGCACTTTTGCTGATTTATGTTTTCTATGTCCGACCAATTTTAGAATGTGGATCTGTGATGTTTTCTGGTACAGCTGCTTACAAAGCTCGCCCAGCCGCTCGTTCTTTGGAGCGGGAGGCGCTTCTGTTGTACCTTGGCCTCCCCAAATTTGTGGCTAATAAATTGCTTTACCTTGAAGCTCGAATTCCTCCTCTCTCATCTAGCTACTGATCCGGTGTTCCTGGGTTCGGACCCGACCACGTCGGCTGCGTTTTTATAGAGGCAAAACGCTAAGGCGCCCGTGTGATGTGCGATATCAGTGCACGTTAAAGATCCACAGTGTGACGTTCCTTGTGTGTGCTACGAGGTTCCGCGTTCGACGGCGCGGCGTAGACGGAGACCCAGATGACAGCGGCATCATCAATTACCCAGCCATG